>BMAO01005238.1:0-40482 GCA_019973975.1 Trichonephila clavata
GAGCTAGTGTAATCTTTTTTTAATAATTTACATACATACTAGGGTTTGCAGCCCCGGGGGGGGGATCCCGGTGTTTTTTCTAATCCCGAAATCCCGGGATTAAAATAATTAATCCCAGGAATTAATTTTTGTCTGGATTATATTTATAAAAAAAATTTTCTGATCAAAATTTTCTAGGAATTTAATTAAAAAAAATTATATTTTGTTTTTGAAATATGTATGTATTATTTCTTTGTGTAATTATAAGTATAAAAAAAATATGCAGCTCTTATTCCTCGTATGGGACAACGTCGTATAGATCTAAGTAGCTCACTGCAATACTTACACAATAATATAAGCAACATTTCAAGAATAGATTTTGTCACAGTTTCTTCTTCAAATAAAAGCTATAGATTAATATCGGACGTGCTTGAAAGACTTGAGATACTTAAAATCCCTTTACATTACTAACAGCTCAAGCAACAGGATGTTCTATTTAAAGGTAACACTTGAAATTGATTCACATTCTGATTCAATAACTGTGGGTCAGTTAATTCACAAAAACCATTAAGTGTAGCAGAAGAACTAGATAAAGTTATCGGAGAGGTATGTGCACGAATACAGTTTTTTCTATTTGAGACACTGTCATCAAAAATTCAAAAAGACATGTCTCTTTTTTGGAAATGGAGGGAGACGCGGTGACACTACGTGAAAAGAGCATAATCCTATTTAATGACATTAACACCTACTAGAGTATAGAATCCGAAGGAGCATTTTCTTCGACCGGACAATTTGTGATAAAAATAAGAAGCCGTTTGAACGATGAAAAGTTTTAAATTTCATTATGTATATTTTTATTTGTTTTATGATTAATTGATTTTATATTTGTTTCAATGAAATTAATATTAAACCAATTTTTAATTATACATATTCAGTTTTATTATGCAAATTCAACTATGCTAATGTGTAAGTATTTTTAATAAATAGTCCAATTCTAATCCCTGGACTTGGATAATGTAATCCCAAAATTCCGGGATTGAAAATTATAACACGGGATTTTAAACCCTAATACATACACATCAAGACGCTCTATTAATTTATTATAAGCAGTCAACCAACAATGCAAGTTCAATTGCTTTCTCTCAACGTGCCAGCAGCACGCGCTTAATTGAAGACGAAACTGGCAATGCAGTCATACTATCAATAATTTGATAGATTATGAAGACGTACAAGAAGAACCGGATTCTTTGAGAACGGATAATATATATATAGGGATTCATCTTTCCAAATTTATATTAAGCATCACAATGATTTTTTTTTTAAATTGTCATTTTTTTGTTACGATATCTGGTCTCTTGCCAAATATTTTGGGAATATCTGAAAATCCTCACTTCAGTATGTATAGTTAGATATTACTAATATGCATTAAAAGTTTTAGGTGTTTTCGTACAATAGATTCTGAAAAAAAGGTACCCGTAGTTTTAAAAACATCATTTTGAGAAAATTGCAATTTTAGAAAAAAATGCCACTTCCTCACAAAAATTATGAATTACAACCCGTATTTTCACTATTTTTTTAACATTAGCCTCTTCTCATTTTCATTTAAAGCTTTTTTATTTTCATTTTTACTTAGAGTGTCCAAAAAAATGCATATATAGCTCTTTGCATTTTTTACATAACGATACATTTTACAATATTTACATCACTTTTCCTCAAATTCTATATCACTCTTTGAAGAATTTTCAACTTTTAGATGCATTACCCTCATTAGAATTAACCATAAAGCATCATAAATAACATGTAAAAATTTATGAATATATAAATGTATTGATTTCGTAATAAGTGACTATAGATTATACGACATTTCAAAAGGTTTCTTTGTGGATTTGTAAGTTTACATGCTGACATCTTCCTAAGGTATCAGAAATCAAAAGTTTCTCTTTATATTAAACAAGGGATTCTACAACAGCCTGGAGAATACTGTTTTTTTTAATATAGAATTTGTTTCTATTTTTATGTAAGTAATACTTTTCTTGTAATGACAATATGTCTTTTGTACCTTTTTCTCAAAAATTATTAAACATAAAGACTCAAGATTTTTTCTGCATATTAAATAAACATTTATCTTTATACTTAAGTGAAATTTTAAAAATAAATTGTTCAGACATTTTTTTTTTAAAGATAAGTTTTGTAGAACATAATTAGGAATTTAATAAAAATTTTAATTTTTTGTTACAACATCTGTTTTCTAGCTAAATGCTTTAGAAATATTTCAAATATTTCATTTCAGTATACACATGTATATATCCATGCATGCAATAGGTTTAGGTAAAATAACACAAATATTTTAAAAATAAAATTTTTAGAAAGCAGTAATTTTTAGAAAAAATCTACATCGTCAAAACAATTCTGTATTACTAACTAATCATTGTTTACCTTATAATGGATATAATCAACCAATATTCTCTATTTCTCCATTAGTTGATACGAAATTCCTTTTATAATTATTTTGAAGCATTTACGTCTATATTATATATATTTTACGAGAATCTATGCTGGTCATGGTGCAACATACCGACACTTGTAAATTTGTTTCTGCAATGGCAAGCAACTGTAAAATATTTAATTTCGCAAATAGTTTTATATATAAATGTTTACTTTTTCTTAATAATTTACTAAATCTTGGCTTGTTGAAATTATCAATAATAATAACTGATTAAAACTAAATATCTCTCTGAGTAAAGTTTAAAACTAAATTTCAGTACATATCAGTAAAGATTAAAACCAAATTTCAAATCACGCAAACCACAAAGTACTAAGTTCACTCCAAAAGTTTTTTAGCAAATTTAACAGTTAAACTTGCAGTTTCTGTACAGTTATCTAAAGTTTATTGTGTATAGATAAATAAAAAAGATAGAGGCTTTTCAATTACTTCCCAAATTTATAAGGTCAATATTAACAATTTTATCTGTCAAAGTAATGATGTTCTAAAAGTCATTTCGACATGCTTCTAATTCATAAAATGGCAAATGTGTTATATCCCTGAAAAGGTCATGTGAATTGAATATTTCAGAAATATAACTCAACTCAAAATCGATACTTAGAAGAATTTTAGTCTACAAACACTACTTATGCAACAAATTAAGGATATTTAGTAAGGAAACATGTAGAAAGGTATTTACTTTTACAATGTCCTTCAACTTATTCCCTGATATATTTGTTTCTCGCTGTTCGAATTTATTTTTCAATTTTCATTTAACTACAGAAAACTTTGTTTCAAGCGCTTTCATTATAAGCACAAAATAAGCATTTCATTTTAAGCTACATAATGAAACCCTAACAACGAAGATTAATTTAAATTATAAATACAAATTTGTGTGCGTGTGTGTTTATTTCTCGATTGAAATGTTATACAATATATTACGATACTTCTCAAAAAAGCTTTATCTCATTATATCAATGAAATCTCATTATTCATTACTTAGGACACGCAATCTGCTTACACTTTTTTGACAAAAAACTATTTTGTGGTCTATTTTACAAATTATAAATGTACACAATCCCTTACTGGACACAGTGTACATCAACAGAATTAACCTGTGCCTTTCCAAACTTTGTGATCGCAATGTTGATAGGGAACAAAGTGTTTAAAATCTTATCCTTTTTTGTTGAAAATTTAAGAAAAAAAAGAAAATGCTTGAAATTGTTAGACTGCAGGTTCTTAAAATCTATTTGTCTCAATTTTTAACTTCATTCATGTAAAGTTTTGCTTACTTTGTTTTGTATGTTCATTGATCTGATTCTATAATATTTGTAAATTTTTCTTTTATTTGTTTTCAGTACCCTTTCATTACTTTCACTTGTATGTAAAGGAATCTTTAAACTTAATTTTTACCCACTTTAAGAGTTCGGGTTAAGTCAGCGTTTCTCAAACTGTGGGGCGCGCCCCCATTGGGGGGCGTGACAACTCTGAGAGGAAGGCGCGAGCATATTGAAAAGTAGAAAGCAAAATATTATTTTTAAAAAATATTAATTTTCTGAAAATAAACAGATAAAATACATTCTAACATAATAAAAAATAAAATACATTTTTAATCTGATGTATTACACTTATAAATGCATCAGTGTTACACAATGTATTTTATGCTTAGTTTAACAATACCAAGTTAAGAACAAGTTTAAAAAAACAAAGGGCAATGCCCTTTTAATGCATTCCAAAGCCTTCGGAATAAGTTTATGGATAGCAGTGCACATAAAAGATCGTACTTCGGATAGACGTATATATACGTCCGAGGAAATTAACGCTTTTACTAAGCGAGACGTTTATATACGCCGGTGGCACTTAACAGTTTATAGCCGTGTCGTATTTTTGCGTCAAAGTTTAGTATTATTGAATTTAATATATTGTTACTGTATGAGGGGGCGCGAAGAAAATTATGATGGAATATTGGGTCGCGAATGTTGAAACTTTGAGAAGCACCGGGTTAAGTCGAAATTTTGCTCACTTGTCCAGGACCGATGACAATACAATAACTTAATAATTTTGTTCCATTTTCCTGATCAGGATCATCAGAATTAACGATTTAACATTTTCAGATCTCATCCCCCATCTGGCAACTAATTTCAGATCCCATTTCCAGATTTGGCGACTGAAAAATTAATTTACATCTTAGTTCAATTAACTATAAAAGAATGTTTTTAGTTTTTTTAAAACTTCATTGTATTGGTTTTTTTACGTAATTCTTTTATTTTGGAATGCATTTTCTTTATTTGTATTTTTTTATTTTGTAATTTCATAATTTCGTAACTTTTGTTTTATTATTTACTTTTTATTTTATTTATCTTATTTTGTTTATTTTATTTACTTCAGTAACCCCCGTGTTATACTTGTGATGCACGAGAATTATTTTCTGTGTCTTCAATACACACACACACACACATATATATATATATATATATATATATATATATATATTATCATAAATATACACAAAATAGTTATACAAACTAAGATTTATATATATACTAATGAAGGTTTTTTCTCTTTTTAATTAGTATAAAAGATTAAACCGCATTAAGACTATTTCACTCTGATTTGATGTGTTCCAGTTCGTGTTCATCATTCTGTGGTGCAAAGATTTATAAAGTAACGGAATATTGCAAGATTCCATAGGCATAAATCAGTGCTATATATCTAGAAAAAGGCAACACGCCCATTAAGAATGAGAACCAGTTGCTTCAAAGAAAAACACAACTCCAAATACTCCCTTCAGTTACTTTCTGTACTCCATCATTTGTAAGTAATGACCGGGGACGAACACAAGATTTAAGAGAATGGGAACAAGCAGTAAACATTCTTCCGGAGGATCAAAGATTTCGTATTAGTTTTACCCACAGCAAGCAGAATAGCGGGATAAGAGTAACCGCAACGTATTTCCTGTCGATAATCGATCTTTTCGGATTTAATGTCTCGGACACCAAAAACTGAGCAAAGAGATTTTAGAATGTTAATCAAAAGGGGAAAAGTGTTTCTTTTTTTATGGATTTAGTTTATTGGATGTCTAGTATTTAAGTGAAAATGAAGAAGAGATTCTCAGTTTTTTTATTCATTTTTGCACCGTTTTTTGGGTTAAAGTCAGCCATTGTTAGCAAACTGAAATGTAAATTGGAATATCAGGTCTGTTAAAAATTCGATAATTCCTTAAATGTGACCGGATGAAATGTGATAGTTCTTAGAATTTCAAGAATACTAAGCAAAAGAAAAATTTTGATGTCACTGTACATGTTTATTCTGATATTAGTGAAATGCTGAGAAAACAATTCAGACTATCTTTAAATAATACTTAGACAAAAAGTTAAACCTCCATATATATCGAAATACTGATTACTTAAAAGAAATAGCATTCATTATGAACTTAAAGGTTTATAGATCTAAAAATGTACTATTTTTTTCCAAGGCCTGGTATAATACCTCGAATAAATGATTTAAAAATGTAAAAGCATTGCTCACCTACGAGTACATTTTAGTCACCTTCGTAAAAAGGGGGTGCTAGTAATACCTCGAGTATACCAACACACAAATTAAAAATTGCATAGTTATACAGCGGTATATTGAAAGCATAGTTATACAGCGGTGCAAAATTATACACCGGATATACGGTATATAAGATAGATTTGCTCATTTTATGCTATGTTGTGTGGATTATCTAATAACACTACTACATTATCTGGCCAAAAGTATCCGGACACTCCTTAAAAAAGTGGTTCTGGCGAGTGACACAATTTTATACGAAATTGAAAGCTATAAAAGTGTTGGTAGTGGTTTGTCAGATTGTATTTATTCGTTTTGAGGCAATGAGTAAAACAAAGGAGCTTAGTGAGTTTGATTGTGGCAGTATAGTGGGATGCCACCTTTGTGGGAAATCAGATCGTGAGATTGCGGACATTCTACAGAAGCCTAAATCCACTGTGAGTGATGTAATTGTGAAGTGGAACGTCGAGGCAGTGAAACGGCAGAAAAACGAACCAGTAGGCTGAAAATACTTGGTGAACGCAGCTGCAGAACCGTGAAAAGGGTAGTGAAACAAAATCGCAAGTCCTCGTTGGTGGAAATTTCTCAGGATTTCCAAAGTTCATCAGGAATTAGTGTTATTAGTAGGACTGTCCGTCGAGAGTTAAAAAACTTGGGATTCCATGGTCGTGCAGCCGCTCACAGGCCAAACATCACTCCACAGAATGCGAAGCATCGATTGCAATTGTGTAGAGCCCACCGTCATTGGACTGTGGACATGTGGAAAATTATTCTTTGGAGTGATGAATCCCGCTTTACAGTCTGGCAGTCGGATGGACCCGTCTGGGTTTCGCGTATGCCCGGCGAACGATTCTTTAGTGACTGCATTGTGCCGGCTATTAAGTTTGGTGGTGGAAGCATAATGGTGTGGGGGTGTTTCTAATGGTTTGACCTGGATCCGTTAGTTCCTGTGATTGGAAACATGGAACCTGAGATGAATGGGGACATTCTGGACATTGCTGCACTCCCAACTCGATGGCAATATTTCGGGGAAGGCCCATTTCTCTTCCAGCAGGATAACTGCTCCATTCACACATCGAGGCTTGCACAGACGTGGTTTGACGAAATGGGTGTTCAAAAACTGGACTGGTCTTCTCAGAACACCGATCTAAATCCCATAGAATAACTTTGACACGAATTAGAGGGCAGATTACGTAGCCAGCCAAATCGACCATCCTCACTGCAAGCACTCACTTCAGCTGTGATGGACGCCTGGAAGGCAATTCTTAAGGTCACCTATCAAAAATTGGCGGAAAGTCTTCCCAAACTTTAACAGGCTATCATCCATGCAGAAGGGGGACCAACATCATATTAATATGTGTCTCAGGACGCTCTAAGTCCATACCACTGGGTGTCCGGATACTTTTGGCCAGATAATGTATAATAGCCAAAAAGAAATGAATAGGCGTTTTTAAGATGCAGTCGAACCTCCATATTACGAATCTGTATATTTTGAATTTTTCTATATAGTGAACTTTTTCCTGGAACCAAGAAGCTTTCACCATTTTCTTCGTAAAAAAACCTCCGAATAGCGGTGCATTTTCTATAGAAAACGATTTTTTCTCTGGTGACTAAATTTTTTCGCTCCCTATTTTGAAAGTATTTATAGACATTTCAAATTATTCTTTCTTTTAACACATTTTTTGGTGGTGAAAAATCTTCAACTAGTTTTATTAGGTGCTGAATTCTCCTTGAGCAATAGAATTCTAGGCGTTTCATCCAAGAAGTGCCAACTTTAACTGTCATTGTCCTATTCACAAAAACATCTTTGTTTTCCCTTTCCACTCTCAGTGGTGTTTTCTCATGACCCTGTGTCCTTGTACTAGTCGCCGTTCATTTGTAATGTTGATCAGTCATACTAGTAACTTCATTTCTTGTAGCTCGAAAATGTAAAAACTTAAGTCCATGAGCATTAAAGCAAATAATTTCATTCTTCAGGAAGTGGATAAAGACGTCAATAAATAGGATATCAATAAACCATCGTGTAATAAAATATTAAATGCATTTGAAACAACTAGACGCAGATTAAAGTGTGACTAAAATGTGCCTGAAGTGAATTTTGGTGCATTGCAAAGATCTGAGGTGTATTAAGAAACAAAGCATTTTCTTAAACATAAAACTCAAACAAAATTAAGATTTTATGAGTAATTAAATTTTAGGATACTTGTGGTAAAAAAAGGCAGGATTTATCTCAAACTGTGGGGACACGCCTCCCTAGGGAAGCGGGAAAACCCTACAAGGGGGTAGGGGGCGTGAGTATATCGAAAATAAAAGTTTCAAAAATATTAATTTACTGGAATGAATTTAAAAAAAATTCTAACATAATGAAAAATACGCATTTACACTGATGTAATACAATATATATATATATATATCATCTGGCAATATTACGTCATCACCACTTCCAGCTATCTTAGATCCTATAACCAAATAGAAAAAAGCATTTTGTTTGATTTGTTGTAATCCCACATGATGACAGATATTTTACTACGCTTTCTTTTTAAACCTAAAATACTACTCTTTCAGAAAAAAAAAATCCAAAAGAAAAATGGTAGAAGATAAAAAAATTCATCATTTTCATTTAGAGAAGTTGTATATAATGTATTTCTGTTGCGCTTTATTCCATGTGTGAAAGCACAGATGATTGTAGGATTATTTCGCCAAAGTTTATTTTTATAAATATTCTGAAACATATACAGCATAAAGAAAAACGTTTTTCACAGTTCTTTTTTAGGATTTACATCCATATTTTTTATATTTAATACACTTTCGACCCAGAATGTTCTGGCAAAATTGTCTCCAAACATAGCTTCTACGATGCCAATTGCTGCAGGCAAAAGAAGTTCTCTTCGCCAATAGTGTGAGGCTTTTTACATCTAACTATTTTGTATGTTACTTGTAAGATGTAAGACAAGCTTTTTTATTTACAGACAACGGTTTTCTTAAAAAAATGCTTTTTGTTTTTCGTATGATTTTAATTTTAATTCAAAGAATTTTTGAGGGTGGTTAATGTACTCACAATGAAGAGTTTCCAAAGGTCTTTTAAGTTTATTAGGTTTCATACTGTCTGCTATCAATATATATTTGAACAAATAGCTCACAGTGGCTTTTCTTCTCCGTTTACTTTAGTAATGGTAAATCGAAAATTTAAATGTTCTTGAGAATACTTAATTGATTTAATTTTCGGGAAAATGTTCGTCTGTGCACTTGTTGAGGCTTGTGTGTGTGTTTGTGTGTGTGTATACGTGCTAATGTCTCTGTTTGTGTACGTGCAACTGTCTGTGTGTGTACGTGCTACTGTCTGTGTGTGTACTGCAGAGTTGTGTGTGACGTGCGAGCGTGTGTGTGTACGTGCAACTGTCTGTGTGTGTATGTGCAAGCTGTGTGTGTACGTGCAACTGTCTGTGTGTGTACGTGCAACTGTCTGTGTGTGTGTACGTGCAACTGTCTGTGTGTGTGTACGTGCGATGGTGTGTGTGTGCATGTTTTATAAAATGACTTAAATATTCAATAGCAAAATATTTCATTATAATGAAGACATCCAGGCATTACAGGCACTTTATATATTTTTTTTTGGTCTAATTCACTGTTTCTCAATTTTTTCATATTATGAGACTCAATTTTTAACATAATTTTAAACACTACCCCCCCCCCCATACAACAAATGTATTGAATGCAATAATAATGTACTTTGATGCAAAAGCTACAAAATACGAGCTCGATCTTAATCATAAACCTTACAAATTATCAAGATAAATATTAGATTTTGTATTTGTTAATTTTAAGTAATAGATATTTTAAGTAATAGGATAGGGGTGTGATGTTACTTTTTTTTCTAATTCTTAAGTTTGAATGGATCTCTTGGTAGTTTTTAATTAAACTAAACATTTATTTCCTCAATCATCCAGTCCTAAAAGTTCACATGTCATTAGAAAAATAGTGTAGTCTTAGTTACTCTCTGTCTTATATAAATTACATCTCACATTTTACAGATATCTGTGCAACCCTCTGGGCAACCTATTAGACGTCTGAGCAAAATGTGTATAAATTCTGCTACAGCCAATTCTGGTTAGTATCGGTCGAATGAATGCTTCTATCGCTGCTAAATCTATCGTGAAAATGTATTTTGCAATTTGAGCATTAATTATAATTCGCGTTTTTAAATATTTAAGGCAGTATATTTAAACAGAATTATGTGGAAAAATAAGTCGTAAGACGTTATTATACTTTATTATGTTTAGAAGGTAATAAAGGATATCAGTAACGTCAGAAAGTGCATAGAAAAGCGTGGTTCAGAAAATTACATTCAGAAAATATTCTGAATAATACTTCACATTTTGGTGTACTACTACTGAAATAAATGAAGGAGATATACCCTTGGGTGTTTTTGCTAAAAAATATTGGAAACAAGCAGTATGAAAACCAAAACACTTAAACGACATTTGGAAACACTTCATGATAAATACGGTAACAAACCCCAAGAAATACACTGCTGGCCACCGTAAATGCAACAGCAAGAAATACAACAGATAGCACAACAAAATTTATTTTGTGGATAACATGTTGACCAAGTATCAAATCATTAAATTTATGGACTTCTGTAAAATGTGGTTACTGCCAGGATCAGTTGCCAGAGTAGCCGCCATTGTTGGAGATCACCGCTGCCACACGCCTCGGCATTGATTCAGAGACTTTGGATGTGTTCTTGGGGTTTTCTTGATTCCAAGCAGCTTCCACACGTTGCCAAAGTTGATCTGGTGTGGCAGCTGGGGGTTTTAAACTGGGTCAATCGTTGAGCAACCATGGACCACATGTTTTCTATCGGTGAAAGATCCGGAGAGCGAGCCAGGCAGGGAAGCAATTCAATCTGGTGATTGACGAAGAACCTTTGAACAATGCGTTCCACGTGTGTTCGCACATTACCCTGTTGAAATATGGCTGTGACCAAGCCCTGAAGGTAAGGAAGGCCAACTGGCTCCTACACCTCGCAGATGTAGCGCTGGCTGTTTAAAGTACCGGCAATGCGTACTAGAGGAGTGCGAGAGTGATATCCAATACTGCCCTATACTATAATACCCAGTGCACGACCAGTGTGGCGGTGCATAACGCTGCTGTTCAGCATCCCCTCTCCACGGTGTCACAAGACTAGAACCCGACCATCGTGGTGTTGCAGACAGATGCGTGACTCGTCAGTAAAGACAACTTCATTACATTCTGCCTACCACATCATTCTTTCATCACACCATTGGCGGCAGAGACGTGTGTGGTTCTGCGTCAAGGGTAGATCAAGCAATGGACGTCTCTCGGACAGACCACTCTGCTGTAAACGGCTTTGAATGGTAAACGCAGCGCAGACACTGAAGGATGTGTTACAGACACAATGTGATGTGCTATGGTTCGTGATGTGACTGCGCGATCCGTCACTGCCATGCGCACAATTTGCCTGTCCTCACGTGAAGTGGTGCACTGAGGTGGATGCGATCGACCACGTCGGTCCGTCGTACTCTCCTGCATCCAACGGTCACATATCCGCATTACAGTTGTTTGATTTCGTCCAACACGACTACCGATTTCCCTGAAAGATAATCCACAATCTCGGTAGGCCACTACCCCTCCTCTGTCGTACTCGGATACTTGATCAAAAGCTGATCGCTGTTTTCTAAGAGACATAACTGATCGTTTTTTGAAAAAACCACAAGAAAAACACAATTGCTGAACTTGAAGTCATCGAAATTTCCAAGCCTTAATTAGCGCTTTGAGGTGGTGCCACAAGCGTGCGTGATGTGTGTCTGCGTTGAAATTCTAATAATTTGCATATGCCACCTCCGCTAATGCATGTTGTAAATTTCATGTTATTTGCGTGCTTCTTTCAGGGTGTTGCATTTACGGTGGCCAGCAGTGCATTTGAATTAAAACTAAATTCATATTAAAAGTAAAAAGCCTGCCTTTTTTTAAAGCATTGTTTGTGAATGAAAAGGCTGTACTTGCTTCTTACAGAGGCTGATATAAATTAGCCAGATGCAAGAAAACCTACACCACCATTGGTTGAAGATCTTATTTCTCTAGCTGCAATTGATGTTATAGAATCTATGGAGATACTTTAGCTAAACAGTTGCAGTTCATGCTGGAGATGCACAGCAACACGAACAGCTTGAATAGGCAACGAATAACAAAAAAATATCCCTTTCATTGCATATGTTTGATTCTGTGAGGGAATGTCTGTCGTAGAACTAAATTTTTCTAACCCAATAAAACTGAAAGCAACAGCTGTAGCATTATTTGATATTTTAAATGATTTTATAATCTAGACATATAACATAGACTAACAGACTTTTATAACATAGAGTCAAACAATTGTGTCAGAATATTAACCGATGGTGTTCCTACAATGTCTGAAAGATTCCAATATATACGGGCACATGTGAAACAAAAATCTTCACACGGCATCTGGATACATTACATGATCCACAGAAAATCTCTGACTTCAAAAGAAATGAGGCCTTGTCTGACAACAGTTGTGAAAAGAATAAATTATACAAAAATGAGACCCCTAAAATCAAGAATATTCTCTGGACATTAAAAAGACATGGGTGTAATACATTTATAGTTGCTATTTTAATGCGAGTCAAGATTTCTATTATGGGAGAAATATTTGCAACGTGTTTATGAATTAAGAGCCAAAATTGCCAGTTTTTTTATAAGATGAAAACCTACTAGAAGCGGAGAAGTTTCGAGATAGTTTATCTGGAGGAAATAGAGTACTTGATATATATTCAAGGAATTAAATACTTTGAATCTTCCACTCTTTGGGGCAAATGCACATATGTTGGTTACGAGTGAGAAAATTAATGCATTTTGTAGAAAATTGGTTCTATGGTGCAGAAAAAATTGTTTGAATATGTGGATAAATGCATTACAAGGCTGAAAAACAACGCGTGGAAGTTATTTTTGTAATCATTCAAAATAGTTTAGTCATATTATCAAGGAAATTAAACTCCTGCTGATGACAACTTAATAGGAAATTATGAGTTGGCTAGGCATCCATTTCAAAATACTCCAGAAAGATTCTCTACAACCAAAGAAGTAATTTTAATTGATTTCACATACACACACACACGTCCAATGGCGAAATCAAAAGGCAAATCAGTTATAAATCAATTTGAATTTTAGGAAGGGTGGATAATGAATTTTCTGCAGGGAAAAAAAAGCATTTCGTATTCTAATACCATTCCCAACATGGTACCTTTATGAAACCGGATTTTCTGCTGTGGCTGTTTTGAAAACAAACTACAGATATCAGTAATTATAGAAAAATACTTAGAGTATTAATTTCTAATATTAAATCTTCCTTCGGAAATATTTTCTATGAAAGACAAGCACATGAGAGTACTTAGTAATTATTAAATTTCTTAATTTACAATTGATAAATTAATTATCGAACATATTGCTCAGCACTGATACATTTATAAGTATATTAAATCAAAGTAAATGTGCACTTTATTTCTTATTACATCTAAATGTAATTTGTTTTATTTCCTTTCAGTAAATTAATATATTTTGTTTAAATAATATTTTCCTTTCGACTTTTCAATATGCTTGCGCATCCCCTCTCTCAAAGGGTTATCACACCCCCGTAAGGGGCGCTCTCCACAGTTTGATAAACGCAGATTTAATTATATATTAACAGCTTATAAATTGGGTTGTTTCATTTCATCTTTAACATATTCCAAGAAATTTTGTAATTAAAATTACTCAGGAAGTACTGTTTAGGGTAAAATAAATACCGTAAAATCCGGTGTATAACGTGCACTTTTAACCTATTATCTGTCAAGCAAATTTCGATAACCTTGCCTTGGGTGCCAAGATTTTATTTATACAAAACACAAAAATTTACAAAATACAATAATAATAAGTTACTGATATAATATTGTAATTGCATTTACAGTAATTTTTACAAAAGAAAATATACTATGAAATAAATCGTGGCTAGCGTCACTGAATAAGGTTCCTGTGTTGAGTGCCAATTACGAGTTATCTCATGGCGTTTTTTTTTCTATAAAAATCATCATATCCAAAGAAATTTTCTTTTCATTTTGTTTAATTTTGGCAGTTAATCACCTTATTTCATCTGGATACAGTCAATAATATGAGTAAATTAACTTATGTTTGCGACACGTTAAGATCCACTTTTGGCGTGATTATGGCCCTACTGGGAGAACTAGCTGCAGCTAATATTTATATTCAATTTGATATAAGACCATGATTATCAGATTATAAGTCATCTCCTATAAGAAACGAGTGAAAAAACAGTATATTATTCTAGCAAACGCTTAGAAAAATATATATTTTCTAATTCGTTATTTGGTTCTTCTATGTATTATAAAATGGAACTCAAAAAGAAGGAAATATTTAATAAAAAATTTATTACCTAGCAAAAACACGTCAAATGATGATGCAAGAAAAACCTCTTTATTATTGAAATCGATAATCAGCGGAAAATGAAATACATATTGATTTTATGAATGATGGAAAATTATGCATCTATTAATATTTAAATCGATTATATCATTTAGTTGCTATTTCTTGCTAATGATTTGTGGACCGCACAATGATTCAGTTTCCCATTGCTGCCAGCATCAGATTAGGTGCAATCATAGCAGAATGAACTCTTAATTTGGTTGATGTAATGAAAGAGTACTGATTTTGATGAATCTTTCTTAACATAATTTTAAAAATGAGAAATAAAATCATTTTTAAAAGAATTTATATGTTATTTCGAATATCAAATATATTCAGTGCAACTACATCAGCAAAGAATCGGAAAGTTGATAACTTTAAGAAGACAGTTCTACATATTATCAATGCTTCACTCATTTCCTTTCATTTATTTGTCAGTATCTCTTTTGTGGTATACCTTAATGATATTGAGCTGATTGTAGTGAACATAGCTTTTCTAGTAATATCCTCCATTCATAGATTGGCCTTGACTTCGAGGATAAAAAGACTGGAAGAATTATCTGCTCGCGTGAGCCACGTGTCAAAAAGTTTCAAACTCGAAAGAATGCAGAATAAGAGTAATTATGTATACTTCTGGATTGTCTGTAGCTACGTAATTTCCATTATTTCTGGTATATACTATGGCATATCCGTGTATGATTTTGGTTCGCGTTGCTTCTTCTTCAGTGCCAGTTTAGGCCCTGTTTTTATGAATTTACTGGCAGTGTTTTATACTGTGCCAATATGGTTATATTTGACGCTTCCTTTAAACACATTTGCAATTTATTACACAGTGATGTGCTATTATCTACAATGCATGATAAGAGGCTTTGAGAAAGTCATAGATTCTTTGCCATTAAGTCATTTGGATCATGTACTTCAAGCTTACAAGATTCTACGAAACTTGGTTGAGGAGGTTGATAAAGAATTATCGTTTCTGATGTTTACCTCAACACTCTTCAATGCATACACCATGTACTTCGGTGTGGTGAGTCTTTTACGGTCAAATGAACGAACAATAAATGCACAGCATACTTTTATTGGGTTCTTGTTCTTAGTATGCTATGTATCTTTCATTGCAATGTCATGGATGGGATCTTTGGTTTACGAAGCGAACGCAAAAGCTTTGGAGAAATTGAAAGATTTCACTTGTAGCAAAACCAACTTAACACAATCTCAAACACGTATTCTTTTCATTGATGCTAGCCATGTTACTTTAACAATCTGGAATATTGTACCCATCAGAAGAAGCTTCCTTTTTGGCACATTTGGGACTATTCTTACCTATTGTCTTCTTCTAAATAGCTTGAAAGAAGTTTGATGAAATGCTCATTAAATTTTGCTTCATCTAGTTGCAAAAAAAAACGTTGACTTTTAACTTTAATAATGAAATTTTACGTTGCTGCTTGTCAAAATAATGCTGTAGTCAGAAGTGTTTTTACAAAATAAAATATTCGCATATGTTTCAGAAGATTTATTTATTTAAAAAAAATCACTTGCTGATTTAATTGAAAGGTAACTTATAATAAAATAAAAAACTAAAAATCTGTTGCATTTTTTTCATTAACCAATGAAGGGACAATAAATATTTTTCATTGGTTAAAAATATCTTAAATCTCATAGTTAGGTTACAGGAAACTTATAAAGGGTGCCTTCAAACTCAACCCTAATTGTGCGTTAGTGGAGGGGGAAGAAGTTCATATCAGTTCTAAGAAATATTAAAAATAAAAATTCATATTACTTGGTGAAGTGGTGGCTAACATACTTTTGAAAATGGGAACAATTTGACATAATTAGGTACTAAGACCACAATCTTCTGAATTCTACAGAAATTTCTTTTTTCACTAACGTGAATTTAATACCCTTGTTCTAAATCACAGTCACAAATCGGTCAAGCGTTAATTAAAATTAACACTAGTTAAATTAAAATTAACGTAGTCTGTTTGAAACGGAGTTTGAGAAAATATTATCTGATTGACTCTCAGAAAAAAGAACAATAATATGCATCACCCAAGACAAGTTCTTTAAAAGAGGACTCTCTTTTAGTTAAGATTCTAAAACTGCACAATACTTAATATTTTTCTATCCTTAAAAAGCTAATGCATTTTTTTTTTTTTGCAAAGCATTTTTATTTTAAATATCAGATATCAAAACAATATTTGTGAGCACTCAAAGATTCGGAAAAAAGGAACGTTGATAGCACGTGTGATGCCAATATATAAAGACAGTGTGATAGTAGGATGTAGTGTAGAGTGAGATAGATGGTTTCATCAATGCACATGTTTAGGCTAGAGGAATAGTATCGCCGATGCTTAATGTAAAATGTGTCATAAGTTTTAGATTTCCAAAAACTGAACCTTAGGAGTGTTAGTTATTTTGAGGAATACATTTAAAAATGAAACGGAACATATCTTGTGACAATTTAATAATTTATTTGTTCGAAGTGTTTGCCTTCTACGTTAAAGTAACTTCTAGATTTTTTTTTAAAGTAATCGATTGATGAGTCATGAGTAACTTGCAAATTTTTTTTATCCACTGATTCAGCAATAATTGGAATAGTTCAGTTACATCTTCGATTGGGTTAGAAGGTAAAGTTTAAAGGCAAAATAATACAAAAAATGTTTTCAATTTCATTAAAAATTGTATCGCTTTTATTTAAGTTGTACTTTTAAGATTGAGTGTTTTGAAGTAAAATCAATTTGTGGAGAAAAATAAATTGTCCATAATTGTTATGAATAGAATAGTAGTAATTGATGCATCATTTTGGAAGTTGAATAAAAATTGTTATCTTTTGAAATTTCCGTAGGGAAATAAGTATAATTAATTTTCTTTTGAAACCTACTCAAACAACGTTAATGTTAACTAAACAAACAAAGTTTTTTTTGCTTAATTTGACTGTGATTAAATGCACGAATATCATACTAGGGAAAAAATCATTGTACAAATGTGAAATTTATGGTAACAGTTCCTAATGATGTGATGGAGGGTGTTATCAGTGGTATTCTAAAATAATGCTTGCCAAATAAAAAAAGTGGCTAGCAGTGTTTTGGATAGAAAGGAATAAGTGTTGTACCATTTTAGAATCTTAACTAAATAGGCAATCTTTTGAAGAGTTTGCCTCTGGTTTTATGCGTTATTTTTTTTCTGGAGAGTCAAAATTACGTTACATTCTTTTCTCAAACTCCTATTGAAACCAGAAAACTTTAATTTTAACTAAATCTGCAAAGTGTTTTGCTATATAATATAAAGTTAGAGAAAAAAAAAACCACTGTAAATTTATGAAAGGTTTAGTCACAGTATTTAATGATGTGATGGAAGACGTCAGTTTTTCACATTTTCAAAAGTATTCTAGTCATCACTTAACCAAGTGATATGGATTTTTTTCCTCGGAACTATTATGATCCCTTCCCCACCCAGCACCTTGTGTCCAATTGACGCTGAATTTCGGGACAGCTTGTATAAATTACTTTAATTTGCTTCGTATAGTATGTTCTATAAGAACGTAATTGGCAAACCTTGGAGATAAATTGGCAACGTATTATACAAACCTTATAATTTCCTTGTTATTGTTGCTCATTCAAGTGTTGCGATTTTCATTTATTCTTTCAGTTTGACTTCCTCCAGAAACTCACATTACTTTCCCGTAGTGTATTCAAATATATTAACAACTAAATTGAAGCGCATCTTCTGAACTTATGTGGAGTGGCAGTTACAATTGGAGAAAATATTAAAGTTGAATTGTACATGTTGAAGGGAATTATTTGTAAATTTTATTTAATAGCTGACTCGTATTTTAAACTGCAGAACTTAGATTACGAAATAATTATTACTTTTGCTTATTAATTTAGAAAAAAAACATCTGTATACCCATACTTGTGTTTTTTTTTCTTTCTTACCTCAGGATAATACGTAATTTGTCGTTTCAGGCAATTGCTGAATTTTATGAACGAAAGAAGCTGTTACCTAACTAAGCTGATTTATAAATTTTTCACCTTCCATCGGAAACAAATACTTAACTTATTCCACTAAAATATTTCTAGTAAAACAAATATCATGCTCGGATCTCATAATCGTTAAAAAAAACTGACAAATGTTCATCATTTTCACTTTTTAAAGCACCCAGGCTTATATTAAAAATTAATATAAAGCAAATTTCTCAATTTACGTACATAAAATGTTTTAAAAAGGGACGTTGGTAAAAAACCTGATATTTCAAAATACTAAATTTCTCATACTTGGACAATCTTCAAGAGTATTGTGTCATATTCATCTGTTTTCTGGACGCTCGAATAAAATTTTGCTAAGGTTTATTGTATGTAAATTTAGCTATACACAGCTATAAAATTATCATGCCAATTTTACATTTTTCCTTCAGAAATTAACACTATACTAGTTACTTCTTTAATGACTCATCATTTTCTCTCTACTTCAATATTACCGTTGATGAATGAATAATATATTCGTTTGTATGTGTGTGAGACAGATAGAAAGAAAAAGTATTTATTCTAAAAATAGTCTATACATATTAAGATGAATTGTGAAATTCTCTGTTTCCTACATTTAAATTATACGTGTTGGTAATTAGAACTATAATAAGTACTATAATTAGTACTATATAAGAAAATAAATATATTTTATTTAAACAAGTGGACAAATAAGAAGTTCAATTATATATTTTAAAGTATACTCAATTTTAAATTTAATTTCCAATATATAAAACTTTTTTTGGCAAGGTTTTCTTCTATTTCTTTACACATTTGGGAAAATAAACGTTAGCTAAAGCAGTTATACCATAATAAATTTAAGAAGTAGGCAAATAAATATAAATTACTTTATTTTTGCTTAGTATTGATTTGAAAGTTTTAAATTCACTCCAGTTTTGATACATATTTTGAAGATGGATTTCATCAATTAGTGTTGCTTTTATGCCTTTATAATGGAGAGTTAAAGGCACAAGTGTGTTTTTTTTTAAGATTAAAATAGTGCACTTTAAACTAAAAACATCCCACATACATTACAAACATATTTTTAAAAATCGTAATTCTGCACTACTTTTGCTACAAAACAGAAATACAGTTATTACAAGGTTTTTGGTCTGAAGGTAATAAATCATGATGTATCTAAGAAATAATTTACTTCTATAACAAGCACTCATTTGCCAGAAACCCCTGACTGAAATTATACGCCTTGTTAGATTCGAAAGTGAACCAATTTTGTGCTTTAGGGACATGAAAATGTTTTAATCATTAAATATTAATTCGCTCAAATTATTTTCTCGAGAGAAAGTCATTTGTAATTCGAAGTATAAATATTTATTACTTCAAGAGGAACGAATGCAAACAAATCTGTGTTCATGAGCCATCTTGATCCAGGTAGCATTCGTCATTATTTTTCGAAACGAGTATCTAATTGTATTTTATCACAGTCCGTTTGTGTTTAAATAGCGTAAAATAACTGCAAGTAATGATTCCGATGCATGGTAACTGAAGCAGATGAATATTCTGATGTTTTACTTATTGCATTTCTCTTTAAAAATGCATGACCTCGCTGTAAATTATTGTAATCTATTTAATAATCTGTTTAATTATGCTTTTGATAAACAATTCTCTTCGTGGAAAGTGGGAAGCGAAAGTGTTATTTAACTTGCTTTCTGATCTTTTATACGTATCTGAGGATATTTTTGAAACTGAAGTAAATAAAACTACTTTTTAATACTTTTATCAAGACTGGAACTAAATGAAGTGTTCTTACAAGAAAAATGTCCACAAAGAATTCACTCTTTTTTTGATAAATTTTAGATTTTTTAGTAACGTATTCGAGTTCTCAAGTTTCGTTTTACAGAAAAAAAAGAAAAAGGTGCTTGTGTGTTTATTTAGAATGAGCTATAGAAATGAAAACTTATAATTTCCAATATTCGGAGAGAGTATTGTTAAATGTGGTCCTCTTTTTATGTCCGTTGCTCAAATTTGCGAGCTAAATAAACACTCATTCAATCTTCCATTTACACGTGAGCGTAACATTGATTAGCTAATAAATGGACACTCTACAACTCAGCGTTTCTCAAACTGTGGAACGCGCCTCTCCAGAAGGGTCGTGATAACCTTACAAGGAAAGTGCGAGCTTATTGAAAAGCTGAAGTAACAAATTATTTCAAAAAAATATTAATTAACTGAAATTAAACAGACAAACTACATTCTGTCACAATAAAAAAATAAAATACAATATTATATTGATGTATTACACTTATAAATATATCAGTACTGATCAATGTATTTTATAATTAATTTAACAATATTAAGAAAATACCATCATAATCCCACAAATTTTAAACGAACCTACTTCCCTTTTACCGTGTGACCCAGCTAAAGGTGTGGAAGGAAGTGAAGGATGATTCGACTTGATAATTTCCAATTGTATTATTTATCACTTCAATAGACTCAAACACAAATCAATTTAACACTATAAATAGTATGATCCAGTCAGACAAAAGAGGGAAGGGACGAGAGTCACGATTTGGGATAATAATAGTTCCTCCTTAATATTACTTTACACCGTAGATATATAACTAATGTCTTTAATGACTTTAATACTTTAAATATCAACATAATATGAATGTGACAAAACCTGAACTTAGGCAGTTTTCTAATCAATTAGAATTATCTTTCTCTTCCTGACTATAATCTTTTACGATGACTTTTTAACCATATATGGTAATCTTCACTTTGTATCTTTCTTGCCTCCTCTAGTTAACTAAACTTCTAGCCTTCTAACTTTCTATTATCTATCCCCTTCACTTCTAACTCACTAACCTCGTTAACTGGCTCATTAGAAAAAAATATAATAAACTTAATTCGCATATCACGTTTCCTTCTTAGGAGAAGATTGGTGAATTTATCTGCCCCCCCCCAAAAAAAAATATCCAAGAGGATTATTAGTAGGAGGTCGCGTTTAGATTCGTCATAAATGGAAGCGGGATTTATCTAAAAAGACAACTTGTTGCCAATCAGCTCGCCAGACCCTGTGCTCATGAGCTCATTGCAGACGCAGCCATCGATGGTTTGCCATGAGGGGGATCCTGTATAAAGGCACCCTTGGACGTAATCCACGGTGCAGCAGAGTCGACGAATTGACAAAGCCGACATTAGTACACCTGTAGAATTAGACCAACGTACTTCCAACTGTCTGGAGGAAGCTATACAATCATTCACCGCCATGTGGAGCAGGTGTCGATCATCGCGCACTGACGTCACCTTCCATTGTCCACTGCCAGTTTTTCGAGTTGTTCCGTGCTCTTCGGTCCACTGCTTCCAAACCCGCATCATTGTGGAACTATTCTGCGGCACACGAGCTCCTATTGCATGATAGGAAAATCCTCCTTCTCAAAGGCCGATAATCCTTGCCCGTTCAAACTCCTTAAGTTCTAATTTCTCCTTGTTTCGTCGTGGAGGCATACTTAGGTTTCACTAAACGTTCGCCACTAACAAATAATCATTAATTATTTTCAACATCCCGCTACAGTCCTCTATTTATACGCTTTCAGCAACAGTTCAGAGAGCGCTGTGCACATCGCACATGCGCGGTTGCTCTGAAACTTTACTATTTTACGTAACATCCTATAAATGACATTTGCTGCTAAGTTCATTTAATTCTGATGATTCCTGCATTTTTAGAAACAGCAGTGTATAATATTTCTATTTATTCTGTAGCTTCAAAGTGACAATCACAGCTTCATTTTAGTAAACATTATGTAAAATACAAAGTAAAACATTATACTCACGATTACAGACAGAGTTGCACTACTAAAATTATAAAAAAAAGGCAAAAAATCTGTGAATACACCTACCGTGGTGGGCGCCACACTTCAGCTTTGGCGTGCTCAACGGGTAATAGCTAATTTTAAATACTTCATTTCCTGCTACTTAACATATTTTTAGCTAAACTTATCGAATATATATAGTAGATATCGTATGTCTGCATAGCTTTACGCAGAAAATTTCTCTCGAAAAAATGCAACTAGTAGTAAGAGTCAAAGCTTTTAATAAATTTGACTCGAAAGAAAATTCCTTTTTCAACTCATTTGTCAACTGCGTAATAAGGCGTATATCACTAGAGCCATGGATGGGCAGTTAAAATCAACACCATCTGCAATACCATCTACAGCTTCTCCTTATTGATGGGACAGTAATAGGGTTTGCAAGCCCGGGATCGCGAAATCCCGGTGGTTTTTTCAAATCCCGGGATTAAAATAACTAATCCCGGTATTTAATTTTTGTCTGAATTATATTTTGAATTTTTTTTCAAAGTGTTATAAAGCTGGTATTACATTTAATGTATCTTATTTACATTTTTGTACTGCATACGTATAATGTTAGTTTTTTTACGTGTAGAACCTTGAAGGATTCGTAGAGGGTGTGTATGCTAAATCCTGAAGTTTGATATGTTTTCTCTTATTTACTTCTGTAACTTTCTCCCTATCGCGAGTGGAATCAGAAAATGGACATTCCTCCCACCCTTAAGGTGTTCGATGTCAGCTAACTTGAACAGAGGCATTTAGAATTTTCGGAAGATATATATTAGGGTTTTCAGACCAGGGATCTCGAAATTCCGAAACCACAAGATCCCGGTGTTTTTTCCAATCCCGAAATCCCGGGATTAAAATAACTAATTCTGTGATTTAGTTTTTGCTTAAATTATGTTTTAAAAAAATCTTTTCTCATAAAAATTTCTAAAGATTTAATTTTTATAAAATGTATATTCCGTTTATGAAATATGTACGTAGATTTTTTTTTTGTGCAATTATAAGTGCTATATGTAAAAAAAAAATAAATTCTCAGACTGGGAGAACGTCGCAAAGATCTAAGTGGCTCACTGCAGTGCTTACGCAATAATATAAGCAACATCACAAGAATAGATTTTGTCACAGTTCCTTCTTCAATTAAATGCCGTTAATTAATAGCGGACCTGCTTGGAAGACTTGAGACACTTCAAATCCCATTGCATTACTAACAGCTCATGCAACTGGATCTTCAATTTCAAATGAGTTAACACTTGAAATTAATTCACATCCTGATTCAATAACTGGATCCAATTATATACAAAAACCATTAAGTGTAGCACAAGAACTAAATAAAGTTATCAAAAAGGTTATGCACCAATACAGTCTATTAGATTTGAGACACTGTCATCAAAAATTCAAAAAGAAATGTCTCTTTTTTGAAAATGGAGGGAGACGTGGTGACAATCTGAAAAGAACATACTCCTATTTAATGAAGATAATACCTAATATTAAAGAAACCAAACGTACATTTTCTTCGGCAGGACAATTTGTAACAAAAATAAGAAGCCGTTCCAACGATAAAAGGCTGGAGGAGCTGTGTTTTTATAAGCTTATTCACGGAAACACCAGAAATTAAGAAATGCTTTATTTTAAATTTCCTTATGTATTATTTTTATTTGTTTTTATGATGAATAAATATTTTTTTATTTGTTTCATTAAAAAATATTAAATTAATTTTTAATTATATTTTCAGTTTTATTATGCAATTTCAACTATGCTAATATGTATTTTTAATAAAAAATCCAATCGTAATCTCGGGATCCGTGGATTTGGATAATGGAATCCCGAAAACCCGGGAATGAAAATTTGACACGGGATTGCAACCCTAGACAGTAGATATCGAACTTTAGATGGTAGCACATTTTACCATTACTGTCATAATACATCCCTATGGAAAATTTAACTAAGAGACGAGAACTTGCGATAAAATCGACTTCGGCACATGCGTCAAATATATAGCCCGCTATTTCAACTAGAGAATGCCAATGACGTTAAAAGAAAGTGTTTCATATGACACACAGTTTAATAAATGCTGGTTGCAAAACGCAACTCCCTCTAAATATCACTCAAAAAGTTTATCAATGACTCCTTATCTCTCAAAATTATGATGTATGTGAATCCTCTAAAATACTACCATCTACAAAGTATTCTCAGAGTGCAAAAAACAAGTGAATAAGCAGCAATATTGAATTTAGTTTATATGTTAACCCATTAAAATTTTAATTAAAACTTTTTAAAAACCTAGTGCTTAAATAGACTTTTAAACTTTTACTTTTACTTAATTATTCTGATATGTAGATTTTAATTTGATTGTGTTGAAAATAATCTTTTTTTTAAATCCAAAATTATCCGTTTGAGTGTATTAAGGAATTTGTAATATAAATTATTGTGCAACAATTCTATGTGCATAGAATTAAATCCAAATGGCATATTATTTATATCAGAAATTAACACAATCATTGTGATGTTTATGCTTTATATATACATTAATATAATTTCATTTTCAATGAAATTTACAATAAAAATTTGAAAATTACTTTACAGTACATTTAAATAAACTAATGACAATTTTTTTTTAAATGCAAAAAAAATTCTTTCGCACTCTTTAAAACATTTTCAGAAAAAATAATTTTATATTTTCTACAATTTCATTTCCATAATGAGAGAGAATTATTTAAAAGTAACATACTTAATTTTTAAGTCTCATTTAATAGTATTCGAACTTTAATTATATTGCAATTTGTTGTAAAAGTATAGATTATCTTCCTCGTTAAAAATGATATAATCACATGCAAAAATCAAAAAGAACTAAACTTGAGTTTGACTAAACTGCTGTTTCATCACGCTGAGAATTACATACATATATTACTGCTTTATATCCATAACTTCACTCCACAACATTGTTTTTAATTTAACGATTTAGAGTCTGATATATTCAAAGCGTTTAATAGAAGAAACTTACTAACTTAACATGTATAAACTTACTATACTTATATATATATAAACTTATTATATACTAACAAATATAAACTTACTAAGCTAACATATGTATTGCTTACTATCTTAACATATATAGATCTTACTATATCTACAAATACTATCTTAATCGTTTTTTTTATTCTTTCATATTTGTCATCGATTCATTAAACAAATTCATCATTAAAGGTAAAAGCTTTGAAGAATTGAAGCTAACAATAGTTAAATAGCACAAAATAAAAAAGCGGCACATCATACGCATGTGTCGAAAGATATACGTATGATATATGAAGTAAAACAAAACACTAGTCTCTTAACCTATTTAAAAAGAATTCGATGAGCTATACCCATGTCAAATATGCCGAAGAAAAATCATTGCTACTGTAGTTTTATCATAGAAGAATTACAATAATGAAATTATTCTCAATGATCTCTTAATTGTGAAAACATATCAAATCTGCTAAACACAATATAAAATGGAGATACATAAACTTTGTACCAATTTCAATGCTTTCATGGTATTGGATCAGATGATTATGAATGAAAACAACTTTACATTTATCTCGATTTGTCTGTATCATTTCATTATAAGTGGAAACTTATGGTCAGCCCTTTCTTTCTCCGTGATTCAGGCTTTTCCAAACTATTTCAATATTTTCCAGACAATTTCAATATGCTTCAATCCACTAATAATTAGTTCTGAGCAGATAAATGTTGCCGTATCTTTAAACCGCAGAAATTGAAACCTTTCTTATTGTACCTAATATAGCTTAAATTACTATTAAGTCCTTAATCGAATTGAAATTGTTACAGGAATTTCAGCCAAAAATCCGATCAAGTGATTAGAACAGTGCCAATAATTTGGATGAATGTGGAAAATAGTTGCATGAAATAAAATTTGCATTGCGATAAAAGTACAGAGTGTTTCACCTTAACCTTATAATACTCTCTAAAATATTTTCAACTTCTTCAGATAATTCATTGTTCAGTTTTACCGTTATTCAACCATTTGGAAAGGCTTCTTATCATAGATTAGCAAACTCGTTATCACCTAGAAGATGCAACATGAAGGAACATTTCTCAGAGATTTTAAATTATCCAAAAGTATACAGTAAGTCAAAATTGTGCCAAGCGTCGCCAAAATGAAGCTTCTTTTAATCGGTAGAATTTTCCAAATGGTAAGAAATAACCCTTTTTCCAGTAAATTTAAAAATCTTTGCTGTAGACTTGTGATTTCGGATCGAGGCATTAAAGCCCTGTGCAGTTTAAACCACAACTCTTCAGAAGCTTCGTGCAATAATGATCCAGATAGCGTTAGACCCATATAAGACAAGTAATTCGAAGAAAATAAGCTCACTACACTTAAAATATGAGTTACGTCGAAATATTCTTCAGGATGTAAAATAAGAGTTAGAGCAAAGTACATGGTACAAGCATTGTAAACAGAAGATATAAAAACTAAAAATGACAATTGTTCATCTATATATGTAACAAGGTTTCTGATGGATATATATTCCTTATAAATACGGTCATTTTCAGAATCTCGCACATTATTCAGAGATTTCCCGAGACTTGCCACTAATAACTTCAAATGATGACACACAGTTGTATAGTAAATGGCAAAGTTATTCAGAGGAAGCAATAACAGCTCCTGGACAATGACGGCTATTGTTATCAAAATCCATAAATACACAGAATTGGGTAATGGAACAAAGAAGACCTGCGCTTTCATCCTCATCTTCAGCAGCGCGGTAAAAGAACAAACCGTTACAGGAATGTGTAATAATGTTGTCAAAATTCCAAATACGTAAATATGTGATTCTTGTTAATATTTTCAACAGATGAAATAATTTCCCCACTTAGTTTAAAAACTTTAGATGAAATTTTTACTAGTTCATTTATTCGTAAACTTAAAAGCCATCGCATGGTGAGACATACCAATGACAAGACAATATAAATCCTGAATATAGCGTAGTCATGTACGTAAATAATATAAGAAATACAAGTTGAAGCTTGAAATATAGAAACGAAAATATTCACCACAAACATCAAAACTCTCTTTCGATTAGAATTAACATCATTTCTATTCTGCGTATCCCATATAGAAGTAAAACGAAACATTCTAAAAACGTAGTTATAAGGTTGAACAAAATTGTCTTGAAGCATTGTGGTTTCAGTTATGGGTGAATTTCGAGAATTGTTCAACATTTTGGCATTAAACTGAATTTTTTTTCTCTTCTTATCTTTTTGCAAAAATGACTCTAGACTTTTTTTTTTTTATTTTGGATGAAAAATATTGTTTAGCTATGCTGATGAAAGCAGAGAGTAAATCTTATGTGAAGTACTAAAAGTCAACATTGCCTTATCACCTTGTAATTTCGTCCCTACTTTGAAAAGAACTGATTTTGATGTATGCATTAGGCTATGAAAAAAAAAATTATTAAAATACCCATGGCAACGAACTACTTTATTTCACTTATACATTTGTTTACAATTTTTTCTTATTTAATCTATTTATTGTTTTTCTCGAGATAAAAAAGAAAATGTTAACTAAATTTTCACATTATAAAATATTCAATTTCTTATTAACTGATGCAGGGTAAAAAAAAGCTGACAGAGTTCTTGATTTTAGTACATTTTTTTTAAGATTGAGTTTTAATATACGTTATTAAAACTACTTATTTTTTTAAATCTAATGCATTTGTGATTTTTTGCAACTAATTTCACAAAGCTTGAATAAAATGTTACCAAAATGATTGACTTTTATGTTATGAATGGTTCCGAATGACTCTGAAAATCAAAGATCAAAGAATATAATAGTGGTTTAATAAATATTTAATTAATTCGTGTTATTATTTATTTATTTGTATCATTATTTAGTTATATTATTTTTTGAAAGATATTAAATGTAAATGCTTAATACAGGTAATCCCTGTCCTTTTTATACACAAATTGCTTAAACTAAACATCACATTTTTAAAAAATAAATCAAATATTTATTTTGCGTGTTCATCTATCTATTGTGACCATTTATAATGAATATACATAGATATATATATAAAGGAAATTAGCAAAGCCTTAGAACTAAAAAATAGTAATCTGGTGTTTTTTTTAATATGAATATTTTTAATTGGAAAATTGTTAGAAACCAATCGATTCAAATTCTTTTCATTTTAATATTCTTCCAAATTTAAAATCTCAGAACACTAAAAAAAAAACGCTTTTGAAAAATTAAATTCATTTATATTTTTTTGAAACGATTAGCCAAATTTATTTTAAAAACCATTCAAAATAAAATTTTGTTAAAATTTCTTTAAAAAAAAATACGAATTTCGTTAAAAAAACATAATAATAATTAGAATTCTTTGATGAAAAAGAACAATTTTTTTTGTTCTTATTAAGGCATTTGTTTTTTAAATCCAAAAAATTGAAGAAAACATTATTTTGAAATATCTTTTGTCGTTAATTTGTGCTGTCTTTATGGCAATATTACTATTAAAACAGTGTTGCTGTCCACCCAGTGGAGTAATGTGACCATTTCGTATTAAAGTTGTATCTCTTATTTTCTTAACACTTATTTTCGACACTGTACCCCTCTTTTAAAATATGACAGACTACTGTATTTTTACTACAAAAACTCAAGTAACACAAAATCGTCAAGTTGAATCCTTCAACAACTATGAGCAACTTTTAAACAGTGGAGCGTGGACGTACTCAATTCAGCGAACAGAGAACACATGTGAGCCGATGTATATGAAACCAACGTATGTATATTTATTTGCTACCGAGTCACACGCCATTCTAGGACATGACATCAACATGACTACTCGTGGGATATTGAATGATATCTCAATAGCCAAGTCTTGTTATCGCGGGAAGAGCTGACCATCAATTTCTATTCTCCCCTTCAGTCGGCGTGTGTAGAAAATTCATTTATATGGCTGGCATCACAGTGAACGTTTTTCCCCCTACACCTGCAGTGAACATCTTAAGGGCTTCCAATGAAGCTACATGTCATCTACACATTTATTGAATCATTTGCTTAAGTAAACACAATCGCATCGATTGTGAAAAGCCGATTATCCAGTCTAGCTAGCGTCGGTGTTCCATAAATAGTTTTCTTTTAGTACACACGTTTTAGGTCTTAGTAATAACGATCATTCCCAAATGTCTTGGTGGTTCACCGGTCGATCGAGATCATGCCAATACATGTTTTAGATGCATAAGCACGCCCATTAAATTACGTTCATCTAGCACAACTTCTTAGTGTTGAGATTTTTTTCCACCAGTGTATACGAAAGAATCGGAAAGTAATATTTTACGTAAATTTCCACAATATGAATTCTGGTAATTGTTGTTTCTTATGCCACCTGATCTTGACTGCTTCAGATTCAGGCCCCGAAATTCATGATGGCAAGTTGCTAGATGTACGCCTGTCGTAGCCTTGAGCACCATCCATGTGACAGTACGATTTAGCTCGGTTCCACCCGATTTTTAGAGAGATCACCTGGGGGAGGATCAGGGACCTCCCACCTCCCTTCTCCTTCCACCAACCTCACGAGGGAACTTGCGGCTCGACGGCTATTTAAAGTACCCCATGCCGCAAAGGCACTATGCATTTACAAACATCCACGTCTTCTCCAAGATTCGAACCCAAGCCCTACCAAACAGCAATCAGCGTCGCTTATCACTATACCAGATGGGCGACTTCTGGTAATTGATTACAACATAAATGATGTGCTGTATACTTTCATATAAAAACTTAATGTAGAGTTTCACCAGTTTAATAATTAAAATGTACAAGACTGATTTCAAAGATATCTGCCAACAAATTATCCAAATCTGTTTCCTTTCCATAAATATGTATGTTTCAAATATTTTTTTTAAATATTTGGATTTTTTTACTTTTTCCTTTAGATTCTGTGATCTATCCGGACAAAGTAGACAAAATATGTTTCAAACTATTTCCATGTAGTGGCGTTTTCATGTATCAACAATTATATCAAAATGTTAAAAACAGAATTAAAGAGAAATTACTACATGAGAATAACTTGTAGTAATAAAAATTTATACTTCGAAAAAAGTTTTTTTTTAATATTATTTTCTCATTAAGGAAATGATACGTTTTAACAAATGTTAATGAAAATTTAAGTAATTCCAGCTCAAAAAAATGCATTTTATTTTAAGAAGCATTTTTAATTTAAAACCAAATTTTTGATAATTCCTTGATTTTTGTTTGAAAACATTTTCCTTAAAATATGTTTTTCCTTTTAAAATATTTTTAAAGAAATTTTAACGTTATATTTAAAAATATATTTTATATAAATAGTGCAGTTTTCACTTTTGATTAGGTTGTTACATAACAATTCTTATTTAAAAGTATGAAATCAGGTGAATATTATAACATCTAAAGTGTGTAAAAAATCTAAAACTTCCAGATTCGGAAATATGTTTATTAAAAATAAGTTATATTCTCATCTGAAAATATAATTCCTTCAATTCCTCTTCTGTAAATAACTTTAATTCAAAACCCCCATATTTTTTCTGAAAGCTTACATTCATAAATTATTTTAACATTTAGTCCAATGAACCCAACGAAAATTATTGATTGAATGTTGCAAAAATGAAAAATAATGTTTATATCCAATATGTTTTGGATATATTTTGAATAATAATCAATTTATGTTCCAATAAAGATAGATGCCAAAAAAAAATTGTAAGCCCTTGATCAATATCTCTTTTATTCATAAGCAACCATCTTTAAGCCATTAGCCATCATCACATGGTTTCAAACAAACATGTATTATACTGCTTTCAGCTTCATGATTCTTTTCTAGCTGAGAAACGATATTATTCATAATTGCCTAATAGAAATAAGTGGAGATAGGTAAGGGTAAAAACTGACTTACAATAAGAAAGCTCAAAAACAAAAAATGGTTACTACAGTTACGGATATACAAGAAAAAAAGTTTCAAGAATATCTCAGGTCTTTGAACTCTAGTATTAAATACAGTTAAACAAATAGTTTGATGGACAAATGATAAAATTTGATGATGTTTTGCATTGAAAAGTACGCAACAAAAATTAAACAAAATTGCATACATCATCATAAAAATATGCTTAAACATAATACATATAAAATTAAATATATGCATTTGAACATTTGAAAAAAGCCATGAATCTTTTTATAGATTAAAATATGCAAATATTTATTTTAATATTGCTTTATGAAATAAACAAATTAAATATAATAACATTGTAAAGCAAAATTAATTTGTAATGCTCTGCAATAATAATTTACTATATATATATATTTAGTATAATAATACGGATTGAGATCTTAGAAAAGATTCTATTAAGTCTACAAAGCTTGCTTTAAATTTTCATACTGAATAAAATTTATTAGTTTTTACATTGGATTCCTATATATTTACCTTTAGTGCAGTAGAAATCAGTCATATATGTTCTCACGAACTTTAATTATACATAAATACTTGTCTGTCCTTCCCTATACCATCCAGAAGAATCAATACGTAAAAACTGTATAAAAACGCTGAAGATAAAACTTCCACTTACAGGAACCATGTTTCATACCATTAATGATCCAATTTTTTTGTATCAAGAAACAATACATTATTTTAAGATAGGTATTAATTCGAAGCTACTGCTTGCCCTTTCTTTGAGTTGACCAATTACTTTCGCAGTGTCTAAGCACACCAAGGTTCCACTAACTGTCGCTGCAATAAATGCTCCATAACTCACAATAAACAAGTCTATAAGGCGAAGACATTTAATAATATCAAAAGACATCGAAATTGCATTAAAATTGTGTACGTAAACATCAAGAAGGACAAACCACCATCCAACTGTACAATTGTTACACCATCCATCTGCATCCAAACAAACTTGATTTAGTTGCAGTGAAACGGATTCTTTCTGAAACATGCGTACTGGTAACGGATTCAAGGGTTGCAGCTACAGTTCCAGGAGTGAAATTTATGTTCCTCTTTGACACGTGGGCTGCATAGAGATAATCTAAAGGTGCGATGTTCTTACTACGACCCCCGCTATACTTTGGCAAAGCATTTTCACCTTTAGCGTCTTTTTTGAATCGTGAGATGACACTTTTTGATAGGCCTATTGCATCAGCTACAGTAGTTAAATTTTGACCTGCTCCCAGCCGTCTAACTGCTTGCCCATGGTCGTAGTCCAGTGATTATCAAACTTTCAATATTCGTGACCCAATTTTAAATCATAATTTTCATAGCCCCTCCCCTTTTTCCATAACAATGCATGGAATTCAAAAATAACGTATTTTGACGCTAAAGCTACAATACGATTTTAACCTATTTAGGGTCCCTAGCGTATATGAGTTTCTCGCTTAGCCAAAGCATTAATTTTTTGGACGTATATATACGACTTTTCGAAGTACGATATTTTCTGCGCACTTCTATTTATAAAATTATTCCAATGACTTTGGAATGCAATAAAAGGACCTTGACAGCGTTTGCGAAGGATTAACTTATTTCAAAGGATTTGCTTATTTTTTCCTTTTCTTCCTCCCCCCCCCTCAAAAAAAACATCCCATACACGCATCTACATGGAAAACGATGGCATTGTAAAGTGAATTGCATAACTTTTAATCGGCGGCTTAGGAATTATTTATAAATCTTACAAATTATATCAAGATAAGTATTAATACAAGCCCATTGGGTCACTGGTAATTATCAAACTTGTTCTTAACTTATTATTGTTATATTAATTATGAAATACATTGTACAGCACTGAGATACATTTGTAAATGTATGTGTATTTTATTTTTTATTATGTCAGAATATATTTTGTTTGTTTACTTTACGTAAATTAATAATTTCCTGAAGTAATATTTTGTCTTCGATCTTTCAATATGCTCGCGCCCCCTAGGCGGTGCGCGCCCCACAGTTTGAGATACGGTGTGATAATCACTCAAATAATGTCTTGCTTACATTTTGCTCTTAATTATTCCATGAACCATACAGAATTTCATAGAAACAAATTCATACCATCCAGCCTTATTTTCGCCAAACTTTAAGAGCATATATTTTCGCATGACTCATGAGCTTGTATGCTCTGTCTTATATACAAATAACGAGTTCTGATCTACCACACTCTCTGAACATGAATTTATTTTTATTGGTCAGCTTCCATATACGCAATTTTGCATAAATCACTTATTCCTAAGCAATTGTCAAGCAGTATATCAGAGTCAATCTAAGAATTATTGAAGGACCTTTAAATTATTTCTATCATGAAGTGACGAAACCAATTTAAGATCATTAATTATGGTAATTAACGCACTACAGGGAAATGGAGCAAATGTCAGAGCTCCTCTTCTGTATGTTTTTGACACTATTTTTCACCATGGATCCTTCTACCATCCATATACAACTCCACAGCTTCAACTGGGATATTTTTAATTGTCACAAGAACCAGTTGCATTAGATAAATAAGGAGATCTGTTTGCTTGTTCACCTGGACAGGAAAGTCAGTTTGAAAAAAACACATATTAAGTACTCTGAGGGACAAGTGATGCCGTTTATAAGTTTATTCAAAAAACCATGTTTTTTAAAATTATATTGATAAACGTTAGTTGTATTTTGCGTTTCTATTATTGTAACTTCTTAAATACGTTATTAAAAAAAGTAATGTTCTGAAAAAAAAGAAAGAAAAAAAACTAATATAATGTGTTAAGGTATCCGAACACGTTGAAAATGACCAAATTCAGTCAAGACATATTTTTGTTTTTTTATTTTATTAAAAAAACCTGTCTTTTGACTTTACGAAATATACTTTGTTTTGTTTCTATACCACCTAGAGGCCAAGTTACACAATCAATTTTATAAATTTAGAAATAACGGAAGTGGGTTTTTGATCTACAAGAAGTGGGCATTTAAATTGCTCAAAATCGATCATGGCGAGTCTGATAACTCAAAATAGTACGAATGCATTTCTATAACACTTTTTGGACCTGATATTTATGTTATTTTCTAGAGAATGTACTAAAATATTTCTTATTGTATGATTTGTTTTTAAGTTATGGCTTGTTATTTAAATAATGGTCTCATAAGAAATTTAACATTTCTTATAATGTTTACTCAATCAGCTCTAAAATTTTCAAATTTTAATAAAAAATTAAAATTTTAGTACATTTTCTAGATAAATGCATCAAATTTGTTTTAGAAATACTTTTACTAATATATGTTTATTACGTTTTTCTCTAACTGCTTTCAAGTTTTTCAAACATATTGCTAAAATTTTACTTATAATTGTGATTTTTGTAAAATTCAGGTAATTTATTTTAAATTTTGATAGTTTAATATAGTAATACGTATTGGTCTTGAGTTCTAAAAGAGCATTTATAATGTTTTAGTATGGTATTTTGTTAAAAAGTATTCCGAAAGTGTTTGGTTACCTTAAGAAAATTTGCAAAATATCAACAACTCTCTCAATATGAGTTGCAGTCAAAGTACTAAACCCAGTAACATGTTTTCTTTTATGTCTTTCCTTTATGTGCACTTAAGCTGTCTTTCCTGTGTACTTTTATTGGATGTTATCCGCATGCTATTCCTTGGGCACTTTGGTTCCTGTAATTTCTAGCTTCAACTAGCGGGACGGGATCTATGCAGGCTCTGAAAAGTGATTTTTATTCGCCCGAAAATTATTCATAGAAAAATTAGTTTTTCATTATAACAATTGCTATTTTATATATTTTTAAAACGCTAATGGATTCATTTTTAGTCATTCGCAGTTTAAATGCATCCTAGTTGACATAGGATTAAAGACATTTGATTCAGAGACAACAGCGATTTCATTTTATAAATAAAAAATTAAACAAATGCCTGCAGCTTTATGGGGTGAACTTTTTATAGCCGAAACTGAACAGCAACTGCACCTCGATATCTATACATTTTTTCAGAGCGTATTGTCATCTCGCAAAAAATAAATATTTGATCTAAAGCGCTGACATGCAAAACAACAGAAAATACCAATTTTACATGAAATACGTTTTAATTAGAAATAGAAATAGATTAAAAGTAAGCATGTAAATTGATTTTAAATAAAAATATTTAATACTGAAAATCTACTTTAAATCAAATTCCTTTGCCTTTTAGAGATTATTCATGATGCAGTATTTATTAAAGGAGATGTATCTTAATTAAGAGAAGTATTTTACGGAGGCAAATAAAAATAATCTTTCTAAAGTAAATTTTATAGGAATTAATTAATTAATTACCAAGTGTTTTACACTAAATCTATAGCATGCAATACAATTATTAACAATTTTTCGTGTAATATTCTTGCCTCTAACATTTCAATAGATTTGCTCTAAAATGTTTACATCTATATTTGGTTTGATATGAAATTGCATAACTTTAAATTATTAAATAATCATATTAGAAGTGTGCATTTACCTATCATGCTTATTGGGTTTTATGCATTTAATCTTAAATGAGAATTTTGTAAACTCAACTTCTTATTCATGAATAATTATTTAATAATAAAATAATACATCGTCTATTCTTTTGGATAAATCTACATTAATTTTTAGAGACATTTTTAATCTAACTGTTTTTAACGATTGATTGGTAAATGAAAATCAGAAATCTATTTTATTATTTTAAATTCTTAAAAACAGTTTAAAAAATAATGAAAGTTTTTTTGTAATATTCTAAGTATATCAGAATCATTTAATTTTTATTGCTTTAAATTAATAATTTTTTAATTGAAGCAGTTTTTTTTATAAGCCATTGATCAAAATTTTAAGAAAAATCTTACATCTGGGGAAAATAATTTTACACTCAAAAAAGATCGTGTAACCCCGAGCTAAATAGAGATAAAGGAAATTTCGCTGACAATGAAAAGAAGTGGAAGAAGGGAAGTGTAATGACATAAATATGAAATCACAAACACACCAGGAAGTGCTGACACAAGAAAGAGGGAGGGAAATTTCCATGGCAATATGTTATGCATTCAACAATGTCCAAGCATTCCCGGGATAAAGGGAGGGGAAGAAAACCTGTCTGAAGATTGAAGAAGTGGAACAAATTTCGAAAAAGAGAATTTTACTAACACAAATATAGAAATCACTCACATCGCACCCGTACACACAACACACAGAAATGCTGGCTTCAAAAGGGAAAAAGAAACCCCACGCACTGCCGGGACATGACGCTAGTGAAATTGTTAAATAATTATATCAGATGATTTGCATTTAACTGTCATGATTACTGAGTAATATGCATTTAATCTTAAATGAGAATTCTGTGGACTCAATTTCTTTTTCATGAAATACCTTCATCGTATAGAAGACAAAGTAATTAAAAAAGAACTCTTTGCTATAGCAAACTCTCAGTTATTAAGTATTTATATATCAGTTTGAGCAGAAATTATAACAATCATGCAACTCTTTGTCTTCTTATTGTGCTCAGTAAGGCCAACTTTGTTTCAATGGGAATATTATTCATAGGATTCACCTGGTTTGTACCTAAAAAAAATTTTAAACAATAAGACAGCATTCCTCAAACTGTAGGGGGCGCCCCCTGGGGGGGCGTAATAACTTTAAGAGGGGGGCACAAGCATATTGAAAAGCCGAAAACAAAAGCTTATTTAAGAAAATTATTAATTTATGGAAGGAGAACAAACAAATACATTATGACATAATAAAAAATAAAATGAACCTTTACATTGATATAATACACTTATAAATGTATTGCACAAAGTTCTTTTATAATTAATTTAAAAGCACTAAGAAGATCAAGTTTAATAATTACCAGTGACCCAATGGGCTCGTCGTATAAAGAATTATAACTAAAAATCAATATTTACCTGGATAATTTCTACGGTTTACTATTAATACATTAATCATGGATTAAAAGTTACGTTATTCGCTGCCCAACGCCACAGTGTTTCCACGTAGGAGCGAGTATGTGATGTAATGGGTGGGGGAGATAAGAAATAAGTAAGTAAATCCTCTGAACACTGTCAAGATTCTTTTACTGCATTCCAGAGCCTTCGGAATAATTGTATGGATTGGAGTGCACAAAAAAAATCATACTTCAGAAAAATGTATGTATACGTCCGGGGCACGTAACGCTTTGGCTGAGCAAGACGTTTATATACGTCAGTGGCCCTTAAGAGTTAAGTCATGCTGTAGCTTTAGTGTCAATACATATTATTATTCCATTCAATACATTGTTATTGGATGGAGGGGGGCGATGAAAATTCTGATTGAATATTGGGTTGCTAATAGTGAAAGTTTGAGAAACACTGCAGTATAAAATAAATTAAACAATTTTAAATAAAGGAGAAACCTTTTCAAATAAAGATAAAAGATGCATGTGGCAAAAAAAACATATAGAAACAAATTAAACCTTTGACAGATCTATACGCGGTTCTACTAATTCCTTTATATCTCCTTAAGGAAAATATTTATTTCAACCAACTTTCATCGAGTAAGGAAACGTGATTATGTAAATGAGGTTTCGCGAGTTTGAGTTGTTGACACGTAGTAGTTTGACACGTTGGAGTTGGGACGCTGAAGTTGATACGTTGGAGTGTGCAAATAGGAGTTAACATAAGGTCCGTGAGTTAGTTGTTAGTTGAAGATTGAAAAGAAGTGGAATTAGTAAAAGTTTATAGAGCGTGGAGCCAACGACATTGAGCAAACCGAAGAGAGCATCTGCAAGTTTCCAGTGTAGGATCTGATGCCTAAAAGTTCAGGTACTGTGAGTTTCATTAAGTAGAAGCTAGTTTAATTAGTGTGCAACGTAGTTATATCTGAGCGTGTTTAAGCTTGTCGTGACTGAAAGCCACCCCTTACACTACTAACTTCCTGTCTATCTGAAAATACTACTGGATGTGTAGGCGGACTTAAATGATCAAAAGACATAATTGTAAATCAAATAGATTTATTGATTCTAATCAGCACATAAGTTTAGACACACACAATTCAATTAAGAAAAACTAATAAAGTGGATGATGATGATGAATGCCCAGAGGAACCGAGCTCACCCGAAGAGGGTTTAGAGTACGAAACGGGGAATCACTACTAGCGGAATATTCAAAACGTCAACTGAACCTAGGAAAGCTTAAACGCGCACAAGTACAGCTACGCCACGTACGAATATGCGCAATATCTTAAATAAAATCACTGACCTTATATTTTACATCGGCTGTTCCTTCGTGATGATTTCTGCCTTTTTAATGGCTGGAAGAATGGGAGAAGAATCCACGCTCTGTAATAAGGATTTTCCTATATTCAAACCGCTTCTCCTCGCGTAGTTCCACACGTAACAGGCTATCTACGATTGTCAACAACTTCGTGCTGACGTCTCGATCTTTAATTCACTTAATTTCACTCTTCCTATCACTTCACTTTACTTAACTCCCTTAACTCGTGAAACCCGAATTTATATAATATGTCTTATTTGCATAAATCACGCCTGGCTCACGGTGAAGATTGGTTGAAATAAATAAATTATTTTAAGAAAAATAGAGGAGGTTAGTTAAAGACCGTATAGATCCGTCACAAACTGTCTTAGATTCAGTTGAGGGTCTGTAATAGTATCCCCATATTATAGAATCTCACCTCCGCCCTCTACTGTATATTATCTACCTTAATTAGAATTGTATTGTGTCTTATTAATAATTAGAAATTAATAAATTTATTAGATTGAAAAACATGTCTGTGGATTATTCTGTTTATCCCACACATCTAGCCAGGTTTACTGGTAGACAAGAGGGTTTAGATGTAAGCAGGAACCAACCGTTACCACAAACGCATAAATGAAATGCGACTGCAGAGAGCTTCTATAGACCTAGAATTTGACGGTTATCGTAAAAATCTGCACAAATAATCAGGTTAATAAAAATAATGAAAGGAAAGGTGACAATTAGAGCACGATTTAATTCTTTTAAGGGGTAAACTAATACTTATGTTAATTTTTTTTAATAAAATTTAGTGCGTTTCTAAAGTTTCTTTTATTTAGAGTTGCTATAAAAGGTTGATATTTTCATATATTTTTTTAAAGTACGTTCTTCGCAAGCATTTTTTTCTATATCATTTCTTTTTCTTTTTTCAGTGCGTTCTTCATTTTTTTTTTTTTGTTTTTTTTTTTTTTTTTGTTATCTGGTTCCCAGGAAATATAGTTCTAGGGAATCCGAGCGTTATCTCAGTTTGAAGATCACTGCTCTAGATGAAGGAAGCTAGACGTCATGCGTGCAACTTCCAGTGTCTTAAAGAGCTTTAAACCTGGTATATAAACTAATTAATTTTCTCTTTACTCTTCTGAAAGAGAACAATCTAATTCTAGTTTCCATAACAACAGTTTATGGCAAGGCATTTTTGTTCTTTTTGTTGCAGATGGTACCGATTATAATAAATCAAATAACTTAGCAGACTGTGATAGAAATATGTTAATCCTATTTTTATTCACATTCCATGGAAGTCTTGAACTAAAAATAATCTTGTTATATGAACTGTAAAATTACTAACATATGTTTCTATAATCGTCAGTTTGAATTTATACATTTTTCGATTCTATTCAACCCCAGATTCATTGATTGTTTGTTTATTAATAAACAAAACATGAAAATGATCTCTGCGAAATAACACATATGTATCAATGAAGAATTTTTTTATCTCCTTTTTTAATATAAAAAATTAAAACATTACAAGAAGAATTCACTCTGATTTGACGTGTTCTAGTTGATGTTCTTCTGTCCCTGGTTTTCTTGACCTGGTTTTCTTGTTCTTTCTGTCCCTGATGTTCTTCTGTCCCTGGACCTGTTTTGAAATAATCGTTAAATTTTGTAAAGTTTTTATAATTTTGTAAAAAGAAATGTATATATATATATATATATATATATGTAATGAACATGGGCATCAAAATCATCTAAAGCCGCAAAAAATGCTGAGTAATTAACCAAACTCATTTGGCTGGTAAAAGATTTAAAGAGCTATATACGGGTGATGATCAGAAAAAAAGTTGCAAACCGCAGTATTTGAAAACTACAGATTGCGCAGAAAATTTATTTCCCCAGACTGGAGACAAATGGCGCTACTTGCAATACAGCTGGTTGCGGT
>BMAO01005239.1:0-95504 GCA_019973975.1 Trichonephila clavata
AATAAACAGATTAAATTTAAATTCTCAGTTATGATCAATAAATCATATTATGAAATTTAATTCTGTGTAGTGGAACATCATTTGCACACTAAGTTATATTAACCCCTTAACTTCCGCCGACGTATATATACATTTTTCTCAACCGGTGTGCTAGACGTATATACGCGTCTTAGCGAAACGACCCTTTTTATTGCGCTATCAGTAAAACTATTTCGAATGCAATAAAATGACCCTAACAATGTTTGAGAAAAATTTACTTATTCCAGAAAAAGTTTGCTTATTTATGTATGCCTTTTCTTTCCCCCTAATACGTCGCATATACGCGCCAATGTGAAAAACAGTGGCACTGAGGAGCGAATCGCGTAACTTTTAATCGGTATTTAAGGGGTTAAACATGAAGTCCAATTTAGTATAGTGAAATTTTTCTAAATTTTGGGTTACTTCGTTAAATTTTTAAAGAATTTTATCACAAAAAACTGAAGCTTACTAGGACATTGACTAGGAGGAACGCATTTTCCATCCGCTCTCTTAACTAGTCCTTCTCTGCAGAAACAACCAGGAAGTCCGCATGTGCATATAGCCGCGGGATTATCGCAGTTCTCACATGTGTTCTTGCAGCTCGGTGTGCAGTTGTAGTATTGCTCGTCTCTACCGCACTGAACTGTAACAAAAATGATATATAAATGAACGATATGTGAAAATATAATTCGAATTCAAGTCAAATGTAAAACAATCTTGAGAGGAATTTTTGCTTAAATGTTTTCATTCTTGAAACTTTTTATGAAACCAATTGTTGATAATTTCGGAAATCCCAAAGAAAAAAAATATGGGAGGAATGCCTTAATAGTTTTTTTTCACCTTACATTTCGGCAGTAGTAGGGATGACTTCAAACAAGATAAATGGTGAAAATTTTGCTAATAATTTCATTAATTTAAAATTCAAAAACAAAGCGCATTAAAAATGTGTTAAAAGTAACAAAGAAAAAACGTACTTTTAAAGATAAGATAGCTTGAAGGTTCATAAAACTCAAAAGATGTTAAATTATCTGAGACAGGGATGTACATATTGCGACCCGCGTGCCACATGCACTCCACCAAGACGATCAGAAAGCCCAAAAAAGATTTTTTTAAAAATTTATGTCAATACGTATTTTTGTGAGCAAAGATTTTCTTGCACAAAGGTTGTGACATCTCTATCCGCGACCTTCTCACCAACAGTTCTCTTGGGAATTTTGGGTCCTTAAAAATTATTTATTAGAAAGCTTCCTCCGTAGAAGAAAATGTGAACAGGCAAATTAAGACTTATATATAGTTAAAAGAGAGAGATAGGGTAGACTACTAGCGGAGCAGTGATTAATCAAACTGAGTACGAAGCGCGGATATTTAGTAATTGATAATTGTATTACTTAAGTGACGATCTGTCACTTGAGATTGAATCTAGATTAGATAGCTAAGAAGTCAGAGCTATTGAATTAAATAAGTGCATTAAGTATTTAAAGTCTTCTCGTACCTCGTCAACTGTCCTCATATTTATTAATTGGGTGCATCTCTAGACTTGGTTATTAGTTTTGTGCTGTTGTTGATATTTCAATAAATTGACATTAGTTTGAAATATGGCTAGTTTCTTTCTGACCTCCTCACACTAAGGAAAGAGAGAGTGCTTCCCTCGCAAGCTCAGCAAGAGTAAATAAAGAGGCAAATTGATTGACATTAACTTGCAGGTTGTGATGAAATCATCTTATTGATTTCAAAAAATTGTAGAAAAGTGTGATATAGAATGCATTTGTCTCATTAAACTAATTCTAAAATTAAACGTTTCTCTCAGCTATAGAGATAGGAAACTAGCACAATAAATAAGTTGAACAAAACTTCCACTATTTTATTTTATTTATGTTTATTGATTTTTATATATATGGTACAATTTATAATTTTTCTGAAATGAAAACTAATTAAGGCAATCATTTTAAAAAAGTGTAGCCCTCCTTTAGCCTCCGCTTTCAGCATGTAGCCCTCGAGTCTAAACAGTTGCCTACCCCTGTCTAAGGTGTAATGGAAACTGAAACATTGCTAACTTCAGGGATAGTAATTCACATGTATTCCAGCTTAATATAAGTAAATAGCTTTTTCTGCAAAAAAAAAGTTGTGACGGATCTATACGTGACCTTCTATTAATCCTCTTGGGTATTCTTTGGGCCAGCAATATTCATCAATCTTATCCTAAAGAAGGAAACGTGATATATAAATTAAGTTTATTATATATATTCCTAGTTAGCGAGTTAAAAAGGAGTTAGTGAATTAGAAGTCAAGAGAAGAGTGAATGAAAAGTTAGAAAGCTAGAAGTTTAGTTAATTACAGGTGACAAGAAAGATTCAAGGTAAAGATTACCGTACAAGATTATAACGAGAAAGAGAAAGTTAATTTCAATTGATTAGAAGACTGCCTAAAGTCAGGTACTGCCAATTTCAAATTACTTGGATATTTAAAGTGTTAAAGTTGCTAGGCGGTCATTAAGTACATATCTGCTGTGTAAAGTAGTATTAAGGAAGAACCACATTATTATAAAGGGGCTATTATATGTATTCTCATCCAAACGTGAATCTCGTCTTTCCTCTGTTGCGTGACTGAATTATCCTATTTATAGAGTTATTTGTGTTTGAGTCGATTATAGTGATAAATAAAATAATTGGAATTTATCATATCAAATGATCCTTTAATACCTTCCACACCTTAAGCTGGGTCACAGGGTAAAAGGGAATTAGGTTCGTTTCAAAGTCTTTAATTTTCATATCAGTATATTTTTTACATTTTTAATTTGTCCGTACTAAGGTCAACTCCTACTTTGTTGACATAAATATTTGTTTCAATGTAATGCACATATGCAGAAACATTTTGTAAAGTCTTTCTAAGAATATTTAATTGTTAACTATTACTGGAGCTTTCTGCAATGTAAGGTTTACAATGTACAGAGAGAAACATTAAATATACATTTAAATAACCTGCAGAGTACACAGTTATATCTTGTTATTCAATTCCTACTATTCCTACTATTACTTTACACTCTCCCTCCCTCTCTCTCTCTCTATATATATATATCTTGTTCATATAAATTTTCAATCGTTAATAAAATACTTTTTTTGTCCCCTCAAGTTCAAATACATTGTTGTGTATGACACTTAATGTTAATATATTTTTTTCAAATATTAATTCTAAAAAATTTTATTAATGAATAAATAGTAACAAACAAAAAATAATAGTCCAACACCTTATATAGAAAAAAAATATATAAAATCGCTTTCTATTTTGCCATTTAATATTGTGATTCTGTCATATGTATATACATATCTACGTATATTAATTGTAACTATTTAATAAAAATAACTAAAATAAAATTTCTCTTTGTTGACCTAAGAAGAATTGACTTAAATTTTTGTATATTACTTGTTTTTTTAATGCAGCTTTATTGAATTATTGATGAATTCGAGCATTTTCATGAACTATGGATGAATTATTGAGTTTTGTTGACTCTAATTTATTATCCTAATAACTCACAACAACTCATGTAAGGCAATTAAAGATAATTATAGCTTATCTAGGATAAAGGGAACATATAAGACAAATATCAATGACTTCAATATCAATTATAAAACAGGTATTAATGGGAATTGATAGTCTAACATCTGTTTTGTGCTAATTAGTAATCAATGCAAATCGATACGAAGTGTAACTTACTTTTTATAATATTTTAAATGTTGAAATACTAACATTTTTTTTTATATTTAACTATATTTTTCGTATGTATTTGTTAATTTTTGATGTGTTAATAAGACTATTATCGAACTCATAAACAGCCCTAAATTCATGTTCTGTTCAGAGAAAATTGGTATGCCCTATTAGTAATTATGCTAAAGGCTAGTACACATGGCAAGTAAAAAATTGATTTACTTAATAAAAACATATTTGAAGCGGATACTTCAAGAAGACCGGGCCTTTATTATTTGTATTGGTTTTTCTTCATGTGATTTCAATATTTCTTTTATGATAAAGCCAGAGGCGCCCCCCCCCCACCACCACAATACACCTCCAAACATATTCTTTTGATTTTATTGATTGTCGAGGACAAAAAACAGTAAAAAATAAATTATTGAATAAATAATTAGCATTAATTAATAAAATAAATTATTAGAAACAAATACTTTATTACATTTTACGTTATGTAAACGTAGGATTATAATCAATCGGGGGAAAAATAAAGGGCTGTGGGGAAGAGGAGGATACGGACCCGTGATCTCCCTCAACCCTTTTGTCCGTCAATGGATATAACACACAATGACATATCCACTGCAAATTCCTCGTTTTAATTGATTTATTAGTCTCAATTTGGATTGCGTCTTTCTTATCCGAAATTAACTAAAGTACAAATAAAAATCAGGGAGTTATTTTTTGAAGTTATTATAACTACGAGTAGAAAAAAAAAGTCATATTGTTAAATTTTGGTTCATCTAATTAAGACTCTGGTCCCAAAAGGCTACGAATTAATTCATTGTGCTTCATGACATTTATTTTAATGTGACCTAATAGGAAAATACAAACTCTCTCACATTCCATCTTTCTCTATCTCTCTATCTATATACATATAATACATAATTATATAAATTGCTACTATAAGATATTATAAATTCTTTACAAAAAGGATCACACTAAGCATATGTTCAAAATTAATTGAGACAATATTCAAATTCTTTTATCTTACATTATTAGTTGATTTAAAATAGTTTATGTACTTCATTTAAACAAATCTTACCAGGACACTGATTGGGTGACACACACTTCCCATCAACTCTTTTGACAAGGCCTCTTTTGCAAAAACAGCCAGGAGGACCACATTGGCATAAAGCGGTTTGGTTCCGGAAATTTTTACAAGTGTTCTTGCAACTTGGTGTACATTGATAATATTCTTCATCAACACCACATCGTTCTGGAAAATATATGGTAAGATAAGCTTGCTCACAAAGATACCACCATAATGAATTGAACCACTATTCAAATACAAGGGCTGTAAATTAAATAACGGCAACTTAACCTAGAAACTCGCTGGAAAGCGGGCATGCGTAAATAGGATATGAGAGTGGAGAGGTGGCGCTGTTGACGATATGTTGTAGAGTGCAAAAAACAGTCAATCTGGTTAGAAGAATATTTGTTGTGTGTAAGGATTGTAATATCTGACTAAAAGTTCAATACCGGTATTCGGTATTTGTTAGGTCTTAATACGGGATACCGGTTTTAATACAGGTAATAGAAATTTTAGAAAAAGGAAGAAAACACAAGTGTTTTTTGTTTTATTTGCGAATTTTATTAGAGAGTGTAAATATAACAAAAATAATGTGTAAATTATAAATTATAACATCATATAAAGAATCACAAAAAAGTAAAGAAACATCTTATTTATTCAAAACACAAAAAAAGTGTAAATATCACTATTCAGTCTGTGGTCCGTGGTTTTCATTACATAAATAATGAAACCGAACCAAAGCATTATCAACTGAATTTTATGTTCTTTAAAGTTATTCTTATTCATTATTGTGAGTTATTATTTATGAGTATATACGTAATAAATCTGAAAAATATTTTGAACCCTAAAGTATGATATGCAAATACAATGTGAATAACAAAATCAACAATTTGAAAAATATCGAAGTATTACGCACTTTCTTCACAACTACAACCTTGTTTTCACAGATACGAATATCAGACAACGAATCCTGTGCGTGTGCTGTATCGCTCTGAGCTGCAAAAGGATAGTTTTGGTCCACCTCCTTGGATGACTCACATATTTTATCACTTCTCTTGATTGTGCAATGCAACTTTGTATTCACAGTCTAAATAATTTCGCCCGTTAGGGAGGCATAAAAATAAAAACGTATTTTTTTTTTGCTATGTTAGCGATACCTGAACGTATAGTGGAGACAATTTTAAAAAATTCTAGTAACTGCCGGAAAAAAGGTATTTAAATTTGTGAATGCCGGTATTACAAAATTATACAAATGGCTCCAAGTACCGTTATATCGATGTTGCAACCCCTAGTTGTGTGGTGTTAAAGTAAAGAGCTTTGTTTCTATCGCTCTAAAGCATATTTTCAAAAGGTGATCAATGGTAGTAGTTCAAAATCGAGGTTGCCCGTGGCAAAAAGGCAACAGAATGTTATCGAGGATTTTTGGAAACCTGTTGCGAAAACGCATTACTGCTTAGGACTGTTACCCGATGAGACTGGGAGAGTGTGATTCTTACGCATGCTAAACTTGCAGGACAAACTGTCAATACAGACTACTATTACCGATTTCTACAACACCATCTGGGTCCGTCTATGCGACGCAAACACATACACGTTTATTTCAAAACAATTCCCCTATCTAGTTGGATGACAGCATTCGTTGCCATGTTGCAAACAATGTCACTCTCCCATTGTGACGGTGGTAGTGGGAAATCTTGGAACACCCTCTCTACTCACCTGAGATGAATCCTTATTATTTTGACCTGTTCTTGAAGTTGAAGGAACCTCTCCGAGGCGACCAATTTTATGACGTTTCATCTGTACGCTTCACAATAGGGCTCTCTGTCACCGACATCAGCATTCAAACCTTGACAATGGTCTCCAACGCTTCCTGACATTCGGCAAAAGACTATAGGCTTAGCTGGTGATTACTTAGAAGGAATGTAATGCAATTGTACTTGTAAGTTCATTAAAAGTAATTTATACCTATGTTGCCATTACTTAATTTACAACCCTTGTATCAAGAATTTGAAGATCATGACTGGTTATCAAGAAGTTTGGATGCAATTTGGGGAAGTTCAGGGAAAATTAATTACAGGAAATTAAATTATAAAAAGAAAGGAAAGGAAAAAACATACCACACACACACTTTAAAGAACTCAGGAATCAAATTCTAATCTCCAGCTTATAAAATGTAGTAATTTACATTGTTTATTAAATGAAAATGCATTGAAAAAAGAACAATAAATTTTTTTATTAAATAGTGAATGTTATTAAGAGACAAATATTTCAGTAGTCTCTTCTTAAGTGAAAAGCATTTCAAAAAGTCTTTGGTATTACAACATCTGAATCCGTATTCAGACTTTTAACTACACATCCTTTTTAAGAATTGGTCTTCAACTAATTTAAAGATGTGATCCTTTGAACAGTAAAATTATTCTAACTATAGATTCCTTTCGTTTAATTTTTATAAGGATTATATCACAAAAACATGTTCGGTAGCTTACTAGGACACTGATTAGGAGAAACGCATTTTCCATCTGCTCTTTTAACGAGTCCTTCTCTGCAGAAACAACCAGGAGGCCCACATGTGCATCTAGCTGCGGGATTAGTGCAGTTTTCACATGTGTTCTTGCAGCTTGGTGTGCAGGTGTAGTACTGCTCGTCTCTACCGCACTGTACTGTAAGAAATGAAGTACAAATGAAAAGTTATGTGAAAATGTCATTATTATTGAAGCGAAGGATTTTTGATACAATTTCAATCTTGAAAGTTTCTTGTAAAACCAAAATTGTTAATGGTATAAAAATTCAAAAAAAAAAAAGAAAGAAAGAAAGGAAAAATTAATGAAATGTTTTAATGAATTTTTCAGGGAAAGTTCCTTCCACTTCGATGGTATATGTGAATTTGAGTTGATTTTTATTAGTGTGTGACGGATTCTATCCGCGGTTTTTCTATTAATCCTCTTGGGAAAATTCTTCTTTTACTGCGGTTTGAATTTAAAACCACCTTCCGTGAGAGTACTTGATTTTATGCTGATTTGATCGTTATTTAAACCCTGATAATGGGTGTGTTTGAGTAATTCCTTAAGCTATCATTTCAGTGAGTTGAAAGAATTGTCTTTCGAAAACGTGGAAGTAAGAAAAAAGAAGCTTTAAAGCGGACTATTTATATATAGCAAACTAGGAGAGATATGACAACTGCTCTACCATCGGATCAAAAGATAGGTGTTTAATTGATTGTCTTATTAGCTTAAGGTTGGAAACTAAATTAAATTGCTCCTAGGGTTTAGAATCTGTGATTTATCATGATTAGTTTGAACTAAGAGAGTAATTATATTTTTATAACAATGTCTGATTCAGTCCCAAACTACACCTGCAACCTCCAGGTTGCGATAAATGTTACACTTTAAAACAGAAAAAAGGTTTTTGGCGAAGGACTTCGTAGCTCTGAACCTAGGTCAAGTGACGAAAATGACACCGGAACTGGTAACCCATTCGCAAAAGTAACTATGAAGACTATATCAAAGGTGAAACATTTCAAAAAACTTTTATTAATTTGAAATTAGAAAATATAGTTAGCTTTTTTAAAAAAAAAATTAATGGGAAATTCAGGATTAATTTCAGGAACAGAACTCCAAAACCCTCTTTTCAAAATCAGATAGTTTGGAGAATCATAAAACTAAAAAGGTGTTAAGTTACCTAAAATCTGACAGAAACATTTTAAAACAATCTTTAATTATCATATTAACATACGTTTATTCCTTGTTAATCTATCCGCTTTAGTTTCAATTAAAATTTTTATTCTCATAAATATTTATTTTAGTATAATGCCTATACGTAAAACTTTTCCGTAAATATCTTTCTATAAACCATTAAAAATTTCACATTAACCATTCTATAAATTTTACATTGGTATTTTTTACAATGTAATACCGACAATTCAGAAGGAAACATCGAATATTTTTTTAAACCTTTCATGATAACGGTCCATCTAGTAATTTCTTGAATGTAGTTTTATCGTACTGTTTGTATATACTATTGGGTTTGAATGATTTATTTTTCTTACAGACACATCCTAACTTATTTAAGGTATCCGACTACTTGCGACAACTTTTTTTTAAAAAAATGGAGATATGGGAATTTTTTTGTGTGGTTTCTAGATTTATTTAGTACATTTTAAGAAAAATATGCTAAAGTTAAGAAGAAAAATGTAATTATTATTAATAGAATGGGGAAAAATTGATAAAAATTTACAAAAAATTACATTACGAGGCACGTTCTGTACAAAATGTTTATAAACAAAGTTTAAATTTTTCGATTCTGATGTGTTCCTATATTATTCATTTTTGAAATGACCTTCAGGATAAGAGATATTCGAATTTTTAGAAAAACCAGAGCATTTTATCTTAGTTATTATATGAAATTGCTTAAAAAACAGTGATTATATTAACATAAGGGACTGTAAATTTTGTAATAAAGCAGTGATTCATAAATCTGAAGGTTCAGACACTGCTACTGTTACACAGAACATACTCAAAAACATTCAATTAATTATTTTCAAAACTTTTTTAGGAATCGCTATCCCCGTTTGAGCATTTAAAAAAAAACACATTTTGAGTAAAACGCATTTTAATATATGACATCTTGCTTAAAGTAAAGGCATCTTCTTTTACTAAAACACTTGTAGTTTTTGTTCTAGAGAACAAAGTATAATAAACTTTGTATTTTTATAAAGCTAATAATGTGACCTATAAAATAAAATCATAAAAAATTGTTAATTTTTCGCAAATTTAACAATTTTAGGGTAGTCGGACACCTTAAGGCAATAACATATTATTAAGATTAATCAATTACGATTCAAGAGACATGTAGAAACAGAACAGATATTAATATGAGCATTGACAGAGTGTAAATTCCTTTTCGTATTAATTAATAATCAATGTGAATTATAATAGTATATAAAACTTAATTTTTATATTATTTTAAGTACTGAAATATAAATATTTTACTTCTATTCATTTTTTTCTTATGCATTTGTTCATCTTTGATTTGTTAAACAAGTATTATACTCAAGATTACTAAACAGTACTCAATATTTTTTCTGTTCAGAGAAAATTGATAAGTATTATTGGTAATTGTGTAAGTGTGTCATGAAGCCTTTTTACTTGATTTACGTAAGTTAACTAGGTCTATGAAAATATGTCTGAGTGGATCCTTCAAGAAAAGTAGGCCTTAATAATTTATTTCTGTTTTTCCACGGTCCGATTTTGTTACTTCGTTCAGTGGTCAAAGTAACGGACTCGGGGCCGACGTTTCATGAGTTCGAGCCTAGTACCGCTGAAGACCCGCCATGCAGAAAGGGACGATGCACGTTACATATAGCGAGGCTCGAACGTCCTCCCGGCGGTTTGGTGTGTGGAAGTTAGGAGAGGGAGGTGTCAACTCGGATGTCATCCTCGTCACCTGACCATGTTTCAAAATTTCGAGGTTCATCGCCAAAGGCCCTCGAGTAACTGAATAGTGTGACGTCAATTCAATCACTCACTCAAGATATAATAAGCATTGACATATTATAATATCGAGATATTAATTATATCATCAAGATATATAATAACTGTGTTCATTCTAATGGGTTCCTTAATAACTCAGCTAGGATGATACTTTTATTACCTCAAATTAACTAACATGAAGAACAAAATCAGGGACTTCTATTTAATTTTTAATGTCATTACATTTCTAGAAAAAATCGTGATTGTGAAGTTTTGGGTAAGGTTTTTGGTAACATTTAATTAAAGCTCCAGCCTGAGGAAGCTATGAATAATTCAATGTGTCTCATGGCATTTAATTTAATGACTTATAGGGATACGGAACCTAAAATTATACATGTATATAATGAGTGATTCTAGATAAATAAAATCAATGCAAATGATGAACGTATCAAATGTAGGTTGATATTATGCAAGTAGATGAAAAACAAAAAGCCTATTTTCGCAGAAGAAACTCGCATTTCTTCTTCTCTATCTGAATCATCTTAGTTACGGCAGTATGTGGACAAATATTCCCGAAGAAAGAATACATATCAAATGCGTCAGAACGCTGAGTTCCAAGATTTCTTACTCTTTTTCAGAGGCAAACACAACGCTAACTATCAAAGTAGATACTAAATCTTTTGAAACTAGACGAGAGTGATTTCTTTTCTGTTGACTAGTTTCTAGGGAGGAATCTTGAACCTATCAATGTGATCTAAAGACGAAAGATATGAACAAGACGTGAAAGCCCCTCCACAAGAAGGTTAAGGTGCTTAAGTCTGCAAGGAAGGTTATGCTTTTTGGTTTTTTGAGACTGTCTTGGAGTCATCTTAATAAACTATCTAGGATTACTAGTGGTCATTATCACACTCTGCTGAGAAATTTGTGCGGTGTGAAATACGGCGAGTTAAGTTTTCCAAAAGTGTTCGTGATCTTGCCGACAATCCTGCTTAAGGGGCAGTTCAGGAATCAAAGCAATGTGGCTTTGAAATTTTTCACATCCTCCTTATTCTCCCTATCTTTGCCCAAGCGACTTTTTCTCATCATCAATACTCAAATAAATTAGTTCTACAATGATGGCCTCGAATAGTGAAGAAACGCCGGAAGAAATATTTCAATTTTAATGATAATTATCTACAGAAGTCTTAAGAATTACAAATAAATATTTAAGTTTTTATCTAGATTATTTTTAGTAAACATATTATAACATTTTATACAAAGTTTTGCATTTTTTTTTATAAAAGTGGTAACGCAAAGAATATTTTGTTTCGAAAGAAACTGAGTTACTATTCAACCTTTTTTGCCTTACACCCTCTGTTGATTCAAAATAGTTCCAGTACTTAATTTAAACAAATGTAGTCAAATCTTACCAGGACACTGATTTGGTCGCACACATTTTCCATCGGCTCGCATGACAAGGCCTTTTTTACAAAAGCAACCTGGAGGTCCACATTGACATAGAGCGGTGGGATTCCGGAAATTCTCACAAGTATTCTTACAGCTTGGTGTGCATTGGTAATATTCTTCATCTACACCACATCGCTCTGGAATATATACGTTAAGTAAGATAAGTAAGTGCAGAGATACTAACACAAATGAAAATAACTATATCCAAATATTAAGAATTTAAAGATAAAAATTGGGTTAAGTTGTGGGGAGTCACAGAATATGTAATTAAATCAGAAAAACAAGTAATATGAGGAAAAAATTAAGTCAATTTCTACTTAGATCAACAAAAAAAATTATTTTAGTTCCTTTTTTTAAATAGTTACAATTAATATAAATATGTATGTACATATGACAAAATCACATTATAAGGGGCAATTAATTTTTATTAATTATCATTAAAGTATCGCATTGTCTTCCAAAACAATCGTGTATATAAAATTTCAGTTCAACTGTTCAGCTTTGAAACGTGAGAAGAGTAAAACAGCTTTTATAGTTTTGACCCAAGTCGCTAAAAATAAAGCCAACGTGACTGTATCTGTAATACTTTAAACAATTAATTCCAGTCAATAATTTTAATTAATTATAATTAAATTATTGTATTATTATCCCAAACAAAAGTGCATAGAAAATCTCAGCTCAAATGAGCACTTTAAAATGTGGGGAAAACCTTTTCAAGTTTTGACACAAGTCGCTGAAAATGATGCCAACCTGGCTGTATTTGTAATTCTTTGAATAATTAGTTTTAATCAGTTAATTTTTATTAATTATAATTAAATTACTGTATTTTCTTTCAAAATAAGCGGGTATATAAAATTTCAGCTCAATTGAGTGCTTTAAAATGCATTTTATTAACGACTGAAAATTTGAACAAGATAAATATATTTATAAATATAGAGAGAGTGTGAACTAATAGTAGGAATTGAAAAAAAGAGAAAGGAGCAGAAAAAAGCACATTTTAACAAACAAAAAAAAAAAACGAAAATTTTTTTTTATTTCCCGAATTTTAATCTTTAACTTATAAAATGTAATTACTTACATTTCTTTAAAATGGAAGTACATTGAAAAAAAAATATCAAAAGGTGTTTATAACGACAACGATGTCCTTATTTTCACCTCTTTATTCCCTATGCATAATAAAAAAGGAATGACAGTTCTTTCAATGATATGAAGCAATATCATTCTCCAAAATAGTGTAGGTCAGGGGTTCTTAACCTTATTCCCCGTCTGAGCACATTTGACAAACAGGAAATTGCCGCATGGCGCAGTTCAAAAAAGTATATATATCTATTCTTAATATTTCAATATATTTTATTGCAACGCTAAGCATCATAAACATTTTCCTACACTAAAAAGATAACGAAAAATTCGAAATAATTACATTTAATGCGATTTTTGGCATTGCATATTATTCACTAAGTTTTCAAAGTCAGGCGTGTAAGTTAATATTCCCAATCTTATGCATCTTCGAGATTGCTATCGTTAAGTCGAGATATGATAGTTGATTAATTGTGTGCATTGTTGAAAACAATGAGAAACGGGATTTTAATTTGTAAGCTCCTTCTTTCAAATGGGGATATTTTTATCTTCGGCTAGATTCAAACATATTTTCATCAAGTCCGCACGACTTTAATACATATCAGTCTGAATATTTAAAAACTCATCTTCAATTGAAGATGCTTCTTGTACGATGGTTGCCAGTACAATAGTTTTAAGGCTTATATTTTACTTCTAAAAGTATGATGAATCTCGCGGCCACACAAAAAATCGTGGCGGGCCGTGGATTGGCAATGGTTGACATTCATCTAGTATACAGTGAACAGTCAGGGGCGCACAAAGATAGTTTCGCGAGCCCATTGGTCACTGCGGGCACAGGGTTAAGAACCCATGGTGTAGGTGATATATACTCTTATGGTCGTTGGAACATGGATCGCAATGCGATCCACCGTCCCATATCTGAAAAGTTTTAGAGTCCTGAGATAGTGGCTTTACATGACTGGAGAGAAGGAGCCTCCTGATTGGATGTTTGTAAAGATGGTGCTGTCTGATTGGATGGCAGAGAGCAGACAGGGCATGACGCAAGAGTCTGATGTATTCGCCTGGATTTTTCTAAGTCGGAAGAGCTGGATGGAGAAGGTGCACTTTATATATTAACTTTGTATTCATTTGATCCCTTTTCCGAACTATACGTGTCAAAAAACAATCAGGCCTTTTTCATAGAAAACAATATTTGTATTCATATACCATAATCTTGCATTGATATCTTTTATGGAATAGTTGTTGGATTACTGCATATATAACTTGGAATATTTCTGCAGCTGTTGGAAGCAGTACTGGAACGTTTCATCTTATATGACGCGCAGCTGGTACACGCATTCTGCATCATTGGTTCCCCCGACTGTTCTCTATCTGGGAATCAACAAACTATAAACATAATTTAATACAGTAAGTATTTTAAAATTTTTATCATAAATTATATATATATATATATATATATAAATAAGCATATAACAGTGCTTAATTATATTTTTTCACGAATATCAGCTTCTACACATAGGGATAATTCCCTCAATCGCATATACTACACCAAACCCCTCCTACTACTTATTTCATTCTTGTTGCACGAAAAATTATGGTTGGATATCTTTTGAACACGCCTTTTTTTATTTAAAAGAATGAATAAGTTAATTCAGCCTTTACCAATAACAGGTGGTGGTTCACACTGGTCAGCTCTGACGCATTTTCCTTGTTTGCTTTTCAAGTATCCCGGTTTGCAGTAGCAGGCTGTGGTGCACTTTTCTTCACAGGTTGGATAGCGATTCTCACATGTGGGTGGACAAGGAGATCCGCATTCGATGAAAATAGCATTTTTGGGACACTTCGGTGGAGGTGGAGGCAACTCTGGGGAAGAAGAATGTAATATTAAGTAATCTATCAATATATATAAAAGTTAACATAAGCAAATTCAACATAAAAGGATTCTTCTAAGGCAGAGATTTTCAACCTTTTTTCTTGCTGGGCCTTATACATATGTCAGTTATTTCACGCGGGCTGCAACATGATTATAAAGGGGAAGGGGAGAAATGCTTTTTGACCAAGATAATATGAAAAATTTAACATGTGGAAAATTGATCAAAATATTATAACTTCTGTTTTCCTTTTTTTAATTATTATTATTTATTTTTATCACTAACACTAAATTAGAAGTATTTATATAAGAAACACTCTTTCCCAATTTCTGCTAAACAGGGCTTCATAGGAATACCTATAATATAACAAACTTCAAAGGATGTCTTTGTTACACCTGTGATATTACCACTGACAAAACACTTTGCAGCTGTTGCAGATATTATTCAAGAAAGCCTATTTATCACCTCTTGAAAGAGATATTTGATAAAAAAAAAGTGTCATATAACGATTCCTGTTTATTGGTATTTTTTTTAAATTCCAGTAAACAATTGTTTTCGTGACAAATCAAACAATTTACAGACCCATGTTTGTTTCTCACTACAAAATAGTCAACCTCGTCTTGAAAAGATATATTTTCTTTGAATATTTTTCTTTTTCGAGGTATGAAAGATAGTTAAAAAAATTAGTTCCAACCATAAAATTGTTGCTACTCCACTGTTGTCTTATCACTTACCATAACCGTTCCAAAAACAAAACAAAACAAAAAAAAGAACATCAATTCGTATCCATACGGCACCGACAGCAAGAAACAAAATTGATATATTTGATTTCTTGACAAAGAATTTCTCCCCAAATTTTTAATACAATGATCTTAAATAAGTGAATTTGTCGCAGGTTGAATATCGCTGTTCTAAGGAGTGAGATTGAATTGAAAAAAGTAATTGTTCACTTATAATTTAAGCGATAACTTATTTTAGCTTTCAATTCTAAATACGGCCTTGGAAGCCAAGTGGTTATGGTCACGAACTAGTGGCCAGAGTGTAGCGGATCCGAATCTTGGTGTAGCTGAAGACCCGTCGTGTTGAAAGATTGATGCTTGTTAAATAGGTCATGGATCAAAGTCCTCACGTTGGTGTGGTGTAGTAGTTAGGAGAGGGAGGTCAATCAGCTCAGGTGCCGTCCTAGTTTCTTTAATCGAGGTTCAAAATTACGAGGTCCGTCACCATTAGCCTTTATGTTGCTTTATAGTGTGACATTAATATAAGTCTCACTCACTCAACTCTGAAAACATACTTTCCGCAAGTCGCTTGGAGGGTCGGATTGCTAAATCAATACAAAATTTCTTAACTCTTCGTCTGTCACATACTTTTTGCAACTTCGGTCGGTCGCAATGTAGGAAAAATACACGCTATTTTAAATTGCTATATCTCTCGTCTTCCTTTAATCTGGGTGACGTTCCTTATAATACTTTACCTTTTTTAAGAATCTAGATTATGGGATTAAAAATATTATTTGAAAACATAAGGTTTTTTATTATTTAAAACACATGATTTCCGAAATAGCAATTTTTTGGAACTCCACAGCCCTTGATTCTAAATTTGGACTGATAGTTGACCTTAGCATTATTTAAAAAAAAACAATGTACTGCAAAAAAAAAAAAAAAAAAATGCAGCTGTTCTTTTTTGCACTGGTGCAACCGACAGAGGGTAAAATAGCTTGTTATTTTAATTACGACAACAAGTCAATCAAAATCAAATACAACTTAATTTTGTCTAATTTCTTATTTCTAAGACTAAAGCTTTATATATTTATGAATATTTTTTGTTGAAGAGTGAAAAAATAATTGGATTGATGGTTCATCTTTCAATTTTTCCCCGAGTTCTTTCAGAGTCCGTAAAATATGTAAATCTTAACATTAGATTAGAGACCTTCGTGGACCCCCTAGAAAAGTACTACGGGCCTTAGCTTAAGAACCGTTGTTCTAGAAGAAATCTCACACAAATGCAATCTCACCATATTTAAACATCAGTTCTTTAGACGTGTCTAGTATAGTTTAAAAAATTGTTTCACTCCAAATTCCTAGTTTCATCAAAAACTAGCTCTTATTTATAACAACAGGAACCCATACTTCTAAAAGTGTTTCATTCCATGCAAATAAATTTCACAACAAATGAACTGAATGCGCATGCTCTGAAGTCATATGATATAAACGATCCACTTAAAGATTTTTTCCTTAAAATCACAAAAAACTTTCAATAATGAAAGAAATTTTCTTTATACACCATCGTGTTTCCATTACCTACCTGGTCTTCTGCGGGGCAAGCAAGTTTCTATTTTCACACATATTCCATCCTTCCTTTTCACATAACCCGGTTTGCAGTAGCATGCCTGCACGCATTTCTCTTCGCACGGCTCAGGTTCGAGATCCTCGCAGGTTGGAGGGCATGGCGATCCACATTCAATGTAAATGGCATTTTTTGGACATCGTGGTGGAGGCTCTGTATAAATATTTCAATTTAATCTGTACAATCAACACTGGTTTATAGTGATATATTGTAAGAAGGTTTAAGAACTTTTAGTAACATTTATTAATGCAGTTACGATAAACAGAATATTTTATTGTTTCCTTGGATAACTTCTCTCTCTCATTGAACTTTACCTCAAAGTTTTAATTTTAAAATATTTTACTTAGAACGAACGAAATATTTGTTGAATGATACAAGTAAGAATATTTATTATTTTTACTATAAAACCTCGACCGATTTTTCAATAATACCTAGAGTAATCTAAAAGATCCCTTCTTTACCTGTTAATGCTGTTGCTGGGGGGGGGGGTAATATTTGGAGCACTTGGCCCTCTCAGGCCTTTATCTCCGGTCAAAAGGGTTGAGATAGCATGAAAATACTTAATCTTGCCCAGATGTGAAATTAAGATAATAAATGAGGTTTAAAAATTAGATGCGTTAATAGAGATAAATATTTTTGATAAAAGTTTGAATTATCTTAAAGAAATTAAATACATTACAAGAATAGTTTTATTTTTAATATCAGAAAAATAAGAAAAATTACTAAAAATATCTTTTTTTAAAGTTACAAAAAATTTAAGCTACTTTGAAGATGAAGCTATTGCTGGAGTTTCTCTCGGACAATGGGAGACAGAGAAGAGTTGGATGTCTGACCAATGGGGTAGCAGCTATTCTTGACAGAGTCTCTCGGGGTGTTAAATACGATGCTATGATATTTTTAACCTTGACATTCAATTCACACATTCCAAATAATTTTGTAGAATTAATATTATTTTGCTCAACATGTTATATGAAAGCGAATTTCACTACTTTTTCGGCAAGTTTGAACATAGTCGAGAGAAATTATGACCGGAAAGAGATCATTTTTATTCCAAATAAAGGATATTTTTTAATAATATTAATGAGTGGCAGGGACTTTGGTAACAAATATGATCACCAAATTTAGATAATAGATGTCTAGGTTATATGATTATAATTTGATGAGAAAATTTAAGTTGCTCTTTGAAGGTTCTTCTAAGCCTACAAAAGAACAATAAAAGGAAAGCAACATTGGAGTCAAAGCTTGGCCATGACTTTGCATTTCATTGATCTCATGCAATATTGTGGTTACGTATTTGTATTGCTGTACGAATTTTGTGAGCTATTGTGGATTTTACATTCGTTATTTGTTTTTTATTAAAAGTCAATCTTTTGTGTCAACTAGAAATTTCCAGAAAAAATTACTAACTCCGAACGAACCTACTTGTTATTTACGTTGAACTTTTATATTTGAAATTCGATGAGCCCTATAAAAGTACATTACAAAAAAAAAGAACTGGAAATCAGTGTGTCTTTATTTACCATAGTCATAGATTGATTAGTTTCAATTAATGTCATTCTAGAACTCAAAAGGCGAAGTATCTTATTTCAAGCGCACCTGGTCGACTTCTTCAAAACACGAAGAATGGCTCAATGGTCAAATTACCTGTCCCATGTTTTAGCATTTTATGTTTCTATGCCTTCATTAATTGGTGTAACCTATCGAGCAACAGATGAAACAACCATTAGTAGATTAATGTAGTAAAAATTCCCACATGTGTGATCATAAAGATTACCTACACACACGCCCCAAACAAACCACATATCCCTCCTTTCATTTGCTTACGCACGAAAAATAAAAGGTCGGTACTGAACATTCCACGTATAAAGATAAACAAGGAGGGCATTTGATTTAAAAGTCCATTAACCCAATTCTATATCACTTCTGTTTGAAAAAAAAATTTTTAGACATAATACTAATTATCAAAAAGATCTTGCAATTTTTTAGCTATTAAGAAACGGCTGTACGAAAGGAAAAATTTCTAACCTTCCAAACCAGCAAAAATTCACTCTAGAAAATATAATTAATATACTTGAAAATGCGTACGTCTTCGAGCCGGTGGTTTTGGACATTCCTGAGGCTGGACACATCTTCCATCTGCTCTCAAGACCAATCCTTCCCTACAGAAGCATCCTGGTGGACCACATTCACATTTAAGTTCTTGATTGTACATGTTCTCACAAGTATTTCTGCAACTGGGATTGCATTCGTAATAGTCTTCATCTTCCCGACATACAGCTAAAAAAGAAAGAAAAGAAATGCGTAATTTGGTTTAATAATGTGTCAAAGATTTGTGTGTATTGTTTTAATAACTAAGTGGACCACTGTTATACTCTGTCGTATAATTCACACTGTCTTTGTAATTTCTATGGTATATAAAGTCTTCTATTTAAATGTATTCCTAAAACTGTTAATAATGCTAGTGAGCAAGAGTTACAACAGTGACAAATTCAATTGTTAAATTTGTTGACAAAATAGATGTTTAAGCTGGATGTTTATTTGACTAGAAAACTTAAGAATTAGAAGATTATTCCCTGTTCTAAATTGTAAAGAAATCCAGTTGTGTTCTTTGCAGTGATAAAAAATTATGACAATGAGTACAAAATTTGTCCAGAAAGTGATATCACCAATTTTATTGTTAAGCGATTGTTCATCATAGCGCCCTCTGCCTCTGGAAATTAGAAACACAGGAGATTAACTACTGAGAAAGTGCTGCCTCTATTGTCTCCGAGCTCTTGTAGGGTTAGGACAGATGATATTTTGAACCTCTTTTTCATTTCTTATAAAATTCGCGAAACTAGGAAACTGTAATGTATGAGAATGGTTACTTTTTGGACAGTATTATCACTTGAGACGGAACGTGGATTTTTCAGCAAACCCTGAATCGAATAGGCGAAGTGCCGAGTGGTACATCTTGGCATTTTTCCTCCCCAAGAAGACTCTTGTGAGCAAATCAAAGATCAAGACCACGCTCATTGTATTTTTTGACATCAGGAGTAACGTCCTACACGAGTTTGTACCTCCCCAACAACCAACAACTCTAAACCTTTTGAAGTTGTACTGAAAAAACTTATAAAAAGGATTCGGTGCTTCGAACAAGACATCAACAAAGTGATTGGACACTTGACTGTGGCAACGTGTCGTCCACACTACCTTTTATGTCACTAGATTCCTGACCAAAAGAAACATGACAATGCAGTCTCAACACCCTGCATTCCAAATACAGATGGTAATTCACCAAACACACCCATAGCCCCGTGGTTGTAAAATCCATGCCTTTACATATTTAAAATATTACATAGTATAAGTGAGCCTTTAGTAACTGGTAAACACATAACTAACCTTTTGGAGTCGATGGTTTTCGACATTCTTCAGGCCGGACGCATCTACCATCTGCTCTCAGGACCAAACCTTGCCTGCAGAAGCATCCAGGTGCACCACACTGACATTTCTGTTCTGGATTGTTGAAATTCTCACAAGTGTTTCTGCACCTCGGATTACATTCGTAATATTCCTCATCGTGACGACAAACAACTAAAATGGAATAAGAAACGTGTAATTTGGGTTAAAAATGTATCAAGTATGTGAATGTATGGTTTTGATGAATATATGTAAACCATTGTTATGCTTTTTTGATAAATTCAGACTGTTTCTTTAATTGTTAAGTCTTTTATTTAATTGTACTTCTATATTAACAGTTCTCAAATTTTACGAAATCTAATTTTTATTCAGCGATAAAAAAAATGACTCTGAGTAAATGGTACTCGTATGATGCTTGATATATCTCTCTCAACTTAAGTATGATTATGCTACACAAAATATAAATAGAATATGTGAATCAAAGCGCACTGAATACTAAAAATGCATTACTAAATTTTCATTTTCAAAAAAAATTAAAAAATCACAGCTCTAATTTGTTGTTTGATATTTTTGGACTTTGGAATATTGGCCTTCAAGCTGAGGATCTCAATTAAAATGTTTAGTTTTCAAATCATCTTCTAATTGTAAATGTGTTGTTTTTGAATATCATTTGTCATAATGACTCCAAACTGATTATCCCTTTCCGGATAATCAGTCTTTTAGTTAAATTCAGCTGCATTAGAGCGAGTTAGTAAATTATTTTCAAAATGACTGTAATTTTGAGAATAACATGATCATGAAGAAACATTTGAATTGAACTTCAACTATTCCAAATATGATAATCATACCATTTAAAAGACAATTTAAGTCAAATTATCGTTCACTAAAAGCACCATCAACCTCTTGGTTGTAAATTTGATTTTATATATTTAATACATTACACAGCATTCCATAAGTGAGTATTTAGTAGTAACTGCCTTCAGATCCTAACCTTTTGGAGCCGAAGGCTTTGGACATTCTTGAGGTCGTACGCATCTACCATCCGCTCTTAAGACCAAACCTCGTCTACAGAAACATCCAGGTGGACCACACTGGCATTTAGCTCCCGGATTGTTGAAGTTCTCACAGGTGTTTTTGCAACTGGGACTGCATTCGTAATAATCTTCATCTGCACGACATGTAACTAAAAAAAGAAAATGAAATGCAGAACCTAGTTTAAAATATGACAAGGGTAAATATATATTTTTTGATGAATCTGTGAACTATGATTGTGGTTTCTTCATGTAATTCAAAATGTTGTTTTTACTACTATGTACAATAGAAAAAGTCTACTAATTAACTGTATTTCTAAAGTACCTGTTCCCTAATTTTACAGAATTTAAATTTTTTTTATCTTTTCAATAAAAACAAAATGTAGCAAAGTTGTTGAAAAATATTTTCTCAAATCGGAATCGTCATATATATAAATTGAATTATAAATATAAATCTTGTCTTGTGTGTATAAAAATACATACAAAACTTCCAATTCGATATTTGTATACGATGTTTTCCGGCAACAGAAGCCTAAATTTTAATCAAGGAATAATACTATTCTAATTTCATGTAATTTCAACATATTTTGGGAACTATTTACCGCTATATCATTGTTACATTTTTTCGTGTTAACACAAATTCGGCTTTATTCCTGCACCGTTTAATTTTTTGTTAGCTAATAGATATAATCCTAAGTTGTTTTTTTTAAATTTAAAATAAGGAAACATTATTTTAAAGATTCTTTTAAAAACATTTACCAAATATTATGTAATGTTTTGCTTTATTCTATCCAAAGCGTGTAAAAGAAATTTCTTTAATTTAATACTTTTTTCTAATGAAAACTATAAGGTCCTAAACGTTAGTGTGAGTAATAGCATCCAAAGTTCATATTACACAGACGCCTTTTATCCTTTTATAATCACTCAAATCATCAAAAAGATTTCTAGATAAATAACAATATATCTCAAAAATATACTAAAAATTAATAGATATGAAGTTCAACTCTAGCGTCGATTACGCATTACAATTCTTTTCTCCAACTAAACTAACGTAAATTTAGAATAATTACAAAAGATGCCAACTTAAGCAACATAACTTTAACAACAGATGATTATATATCCGCAAATAAATTAAGAAATCATATCAATTAGAATTACGTGAATTATAAGAATGAAAGCAGATGATAATAATATGGAAGAGAGGATTCAACCTAAATAAAATTTATAACAACGGACTAAATTCATGTGACGTCATAATCACATGATAATTTTAAACCACGTGTTTTTAGCCAATCAAGTTCAAAAACACATGTGACGTCATAGTCACGATAAATGCAATTATCTATTTTCAGCAAATCAGTTCATGCACTTCGTTGTTGCCAAATTACGCCTTTTACAGAAACTTTTTTTTTTAAAAATTTATATTTGTCACTTTATTTAAAAGTACATGTATAAAACAAGACTTTTTTTTCTTTAATTTTAAAATCTTTTTGCAGAAATTTCTTCTTATAGCTCTTGAGCATCTTTACCTAATTATGCAATTTGAAATTTTACCTAAGTTTTACAAATAGAATAAAAAGCACGAGCTAGTTTATTGTCCGTTTTGAATTCAATGTAGAACACGTGTTTATATTATCATGTGACCGTCATGAATTTAGTCCATTATTTAAATAGTCAAATAAAAATTAGTTCAAAATAAAGCAATGAAATTTTAAAAAGATTTAAACATTTTATAATGCAGAACAGTTAGTCTTAAAAACTATCTGCCGCACACAAAGTATCGTAGTATTTTATGAATACATCTAATTTCGCTTTTTAAAATTCAAATTCGTGTGGTTTATTTTTATTACTTCCTGATGTTTTTTTTAATTAAATTAAATTTTTTAAAAAATATCTGTGCATTTTATCTTATAACTTCTATTCTAGTAATACGATTTTGAATTAATGGATTGTCCTCGATATTGTCGTACGAATCTGACTGTTTTATATTTAATTTGACACGTATAAATGGTTTTATTCCTGTCTATCAACGTACTTCTTTCGTCAATCCAACCTTCACTTCCATAAGTTAATGTTGTAAATAAGCAAAGGGTCGAAATGAAGTGTGTTGTGACTCGAGAAACTATTTTCTTCGATTTCAATATTCTTTTATTTTTCTTCAACACGCAGGATAAATGAGGCTATTTGCAGTTCTGAACAAATGAAGCTATTTACATGAAAGAACGAATTAATTGAGCACACGCTTCGTAAACATAAAATATTATACAGTTCTTTTCTTAGCGTATAGCGTAAACTACTTCGAATATTCCAAAAACCTATTTAACTAAAATTCTGTTGCCAGATTCAAAAGTAAATAAACAAAAGCGAAACAATTATCAAATAGTATAAAACAGGAAATGTTGAACTTATTAGGAGTGGCAACAAAGGGCATTGTTTTGTTTTGAATTAAACGATGTTCTTGTACGCAATCGGCGGAGTTATTGTTTTTTTTTAATTGAATTTTTTTCAAGACAGAAATATGTACCATCTATCATTCTAATAGTTTTATACGAATCATCAAGATGTCATCTATAGGATTGCCTGTTGGATATATCACACTTAAGCAGTAACTCGACATCATTTAAGCTGATATACACCGGGTAATAGATTTCACTGAAATGTTGAGAATGCGCTGTCAACATACACTGGTGTCCAAAAGTTAAGCATAATTGATAATTATGTGAATTAAGAAGGAACTGTAAATCAGAATGGCGGGAAACGAGATATGCGAGTGTAAAATGGTTATAAAATAAGGAAGCAAATCAAAAGAATGATAATAATTAATTTTTTTTATCCAAAGTAGCAGCTTGAAAGAAAACTGAGCATAGCAAGGATTCACACTTTAAAGAAAAAATGAAAGAAAACACTAAATAAAATACTGATGCTGCAGTTTAATAAGGCGTTGGGTCACCTCTGACAGCCAGGCACGCTGCACAGCGATTTACCATACTTGCTATGAGATGATGAATGAGTTGTGGGTTCAGACGGTTCCAAGCTTCTTGGAGATCTCTCTTCAGTTCTGTAACGGAGCTTGGTGGGTGCGAAAGGGCTGCAATTTGTCTCCCGAGCATATCCCATACATGCTCGATAGGATTTAAATGAAAGGAGTTCGCAGGCCACGACATGCGCTGAATGTTTTCCGTTTCAAGGAAGTCATCAATCAGCACCGCTCGGTGACATGGCGCATTATCATCCATGAATATGAAGTCAGGACCTACAGCACTTGGAAACAAGCGAACATAAGGCTCAAGAACTTCGTCTCTGTATCTTTGAGCAATCACAGACCCCGTGTCAAAGAAATGGAGGTCTGTGCGGCCGTCCATCATGATGCCTGCTCATACCATTACTCCCCTTGATGGAAAATGATGTATTTCCGTTATGTTTCTTGGTTCAAAACGTGTTCCACGTTCTCTCCATATTGTTACCCGCCGAGAATCACTACTCAGACTAAACCGGGACTCGTCACTAAACATCACATTGGCCCACTCTCCCACACTCCAATGTTGATATTTCAAACTCCAGTTCAAACGAGCGCGTTTATGCGCAGACGTGAGGGGAATGCAAACTGCTGGTTTTCTGGCATACAGGCCAGGATGATTGAGTCTCCTGTAAACAGTTTGTCTCGAAATTCGTATTCCTGTGGCGACTGTGAGCGCCGAACCCAGTGCTCTGGAAGTACTGCCCCTCTGACGTCGCGCACTTATTATAAGATATCGGTCTTGGCGAGGGGTTGTGACTCTTGGTTGACCTGATACTGGTTGTCGGGTAACATCTCCCGTTCTCTGAAACCTCTGCCACAGTCTTGAGATCACAGACTGGTCTACATTCAGAATTCAAGACACTTCGGTTTGTGATCGTGAGGATTCCAGCATTCCAACGATTCTTCCTTTCGTAAACATGTCCAATTGGCGTCTTTGTGCCATCATTCACCTTGTTTGATGGTCAACAACATTCCTTCGCACAGGAGTTGCACGAAACTTGTATGAACTGCCTATGCTGCGCGAATCGGTTTCTCCGTGTTCTGACATGCGCCGGTGTTTCGAGCAGGACGTAGTCGACTGAAAAGTTTTGCATAATCCCAATGTTTCTTCTTCATCCAATTAACATCCGCAAGAAATTTGGAATAATTTTAAGAATATTTACTACATGTTTTTCACATTTTACGATTTATGCTTAACTTTTGGACACCAGTGTACTTCATAACTTTCTGAGATTCTCCCAGTTCATCATGCTGCAAATGAAACGCAAGTCATACCGTGCCTGACCCTAATCACCCTCCTGATTGATCAATGTCATTCTATCTATCCTGTCTGCTCTTATGCTAATTTCTAAGTTTGCCCTTCATTTTTGCTCGCGAGTGTTTAAATGATATGTAAGAATATATATTGCATGTTATCCACTTCTTACTTTTCCTCTCGATAAATATTTGAAGAACAAATTGGAAAAACAAAAACAAGAAAATAATTGCCTGTAAGCTGGTCGTTACCTTCATTGTTAGTGTTAGAAGACAACAGGCTATATAATTTTAATCCCTCTCAAAATATAGCAGAAATTGGAGAAAAATATAAATTAAATCACCGATATCTAAAACACATTTCATTTCACTATCAAAAATTGTAAATTACGGATTTAATTTGTAATTTCTTGTTTTGTGACTTTATTTGTCAAAATAACAAGATGGACTTTAAACCGATTATCGTATTTTAAATAACCACAGATTGGCCTAAATTTTTAAACTTATTTTTATCACAGCGAGTCAAAAAACTATAAGTAAAGCTGCTGTAATATTGTAAGCGTGATATGAACATAAAGAAATAACGCTTAAATTGAAATTAAACTGATCAAAAGGGGTTATTATGCTCCAGTTTAATATATTGTTTTAGATACTGTATCATTCACACACACACATCAAAAACAGATCTGAATAACGTGGTTGAATACCATAACACTACAAATTATGTTTTTATAACTTTAAAGCAATCATTATAGTATTTCATGAATGAGCATTTAGTAACTATGGCAAATATATAGCTGCCTTCAGATTCTAACCTTTTGGAGCCGGTGGTTTTGGACACTCTTGAGGCTGGACGCATCTTCCATCTGCTCTCAAGACCAAACCTTGCTTGCAGAAACATCCAGGTGGACCACATTCGCATCTTGCTTCTGGATTATTAAAGTTCTCACAAGTGTTTTTGCAACTGGGGCTGCATTCGTAATAGTCCTCATATTCACGGCATGGATCTAAAAATGAAAATGAAATGCATCGTATATGAACACTCCCCTGCAGAAAAAGACAAGAAAATAACGTTTGATTTAAAAATACATTAAGCGGGAACTGGTTGGAGATTAGATTTACAAACATGATATTAATAATCGAAAATGTATTTGCAATCCTTCGGTTATTAAGAACTGACTATACAGTAGAAAAACATTCTAAAATTCCAAGATCAGCAAAAACTCATTCTAGAAAAGAGCATTCACGAATTTGAAAATGCGTGATTGTCTTCCGGTTCGTACCTATTGGAGCCACTGGTTCTGGACATTCCTCAGGAGGGACACACATACCATCTTCTCTCAAGACCAAACCTTCTTTGCAGAAGCATCCAGGTGGACCACACTCACAGTGAATTTCTGGATTGTTGAAGTTTTCACAAGTGTTTCTGCAACTGGGGCTACATTCGTAGTAGTCCTCGTCTTCGCGACATTCGATTAAAAATTCTAAAAAATTATATAATAGATTAAAAAGTTGACAACCCATTATATGCTCTGATTTGAACATATAACGGATTGTTCAAATAAACCATAGTTATGCTTTTTTTTGGCATTTCAGATTGTCATTTCATATAATTACCATACTGAATGTGTTTACGATGCGAATTCTTGACCAAATTTTATGAAATTTACGAAGCAATTTTCCCCATACATTCAATGAGAAAAAAGTTTGGTTGAATGCTATATTGCTAGTTATAGTTTCCAATTCAAGTAACTTTAAAAGGAATCTCAAACCCGTGGTTATTTTAAATCAAATACCAGATTTCAAATTTTATTTCCATAAAGTCGAATAGATTGTGGAATCTCAAAAATTGTAATTAAAAACTTCTTGCAATGAGAATTGACCTCTTAATTGATGAATATATAATAATTATTTTCCATTTCATGCAACTTCTTCAACATAACTGACAATAACTTACTACTTAATTGGCAAGAATTTTATTTTTTTCTGTAATGTTACAAGTACAGGAAAATTACCAGTACTTATATTAGTAGAACTTTTTTTAATGCGTGAATATTTCTCTACATGTTTAAATCTAAAATGAGGAATTATTACTTTAAACTACTACTTATTATTTCTTTCATCAGATTTTTTACTTCACAAAGAGGGGAACCTTTTAGGTTTTTGTCGCAAACTTCCGAGAGATTTATTTCATTTTGTTTTTAAACGATACATGATATAAAATCTTGTTTACACAACAATTTAAACTGGTTAAAATATTTACCGTTCCCACAAACTCAAAAAAAAAATTTTTTTTTAAATATATCACTTTGAAGGATTAAAAATTACCAATTAAAAAAGACTCAGTTATAGTTTTCTAATATTTTCGTACATGCTGATAAAAAAGAAAATTATGAAGAGAAAAAATCAAAAAAGGAGTTTTTTTTACAATAAAAATAAACTGGGATCACATTTCGCAATTATGTATTGTATATAAAAACAAGAAAATTATATTTGTCCATTTTATTTCGAAGACATTTTTTTTGATAGATTCTAAATGACCATCTGTTTCAACTCAGACGCTTTGATTAGGGTTTTTGAGATGCTTCAATAATTTCGATTGTGAAGACTATATTTTTCTAAAATAACTTCTTTGAAAAACTAAGGTCCTTGAAACAAAAGACTAAAATGCTTTAAAATTACATGAAAATTACACTGTTTATTGGCAATTTTGAGAATGAATATGGACACATTCTACATATATTACAGAAGATCAAGATCAAACAATTTACTCTAGGGTTTTTGAAAAAGGCGAATCATTTGAGCACTCAAGTACTATTTTTTTCTAACTTCAGTACCACATTTTATAAAGTCCTTGATTACCAGTTCCAATGCATTGCATGGAACCACCAACATTTTGTACATCAATGTTAGAGAGATCAAAATTGAAACCCCTAATTGGATTCATTGTACATGGCCTTCCGATGAAAAGTGTAATCTTAACCAATAAGCTGTCACGACCACCAACATTTTCAGAATTGATATTTTTCTTTCTTCCTCTGATCTTTCTACCTCTTTCCTTCTCATTCTGAATTTAGTAAAACCGTGTGATGCACCGCCAGGTGTTCCCTCCATTCTTCTCTGGTCTACAGCTTTCTTGTCATTCCATTCCATCTTCCTTCTTTTTTGAATCTAGAGTAGTGTTTTAGGTAATGAATTCAATTTCTCCCGAAATCAAAGAATATTCGGTGCAATATTTTGGAAAAGAAGCTCTTGTTCTAATTACATCAAGCAGCCAACCCAAAGAAATACGAAACTGTCCCACAAGATTTACCATGTGAAAGAGTTTTAAAAAGTACGATTTATATATTTTAAAGGCTATAATTTTTGAAAAACAGCTTACGTTCATAAGGAACCTCCACTTCCTTTTCCAAACATTGTCCTTCAGGTACGCAGGTTCCATCCCTGCTCATGAGAAATCCAGGATTGCAGAAACAACCAGGCAAGCACTGATCATCATAATCGACAATGGGATAAGGGTTGTCACACGTGGGGAAGACTGGAGAGCCGCACGACGAAAACTGTGCATTTGGAGGACATTTTGCCAATTTCACTGTAAAAAACAAAAGAGGCATTGTCAATCACATTTTCTTTTTAAATAAGTTTTTTTCTACACAAACTCTGTGTAGTAAATTTATGAAGCAAAATGGAGAACTAGTTAGCATTTGAAGTTTGTTGTTTTTATATTGTCCCCGTACTAGTTCATTAATAGCAAGCCACCTGACTTGTTTGTTGGTTTCATTTGATTTTTGAAAACAGAATGGAAAAAATATATCGAGATACATTTTGCTTACATTTTTAAAAATCTGTAAATGTATGAAGATTGAAAGAAGATAATACATATTTTAAGACTGCCTTTGCCAAATGTCAAACAGCCTCGACATAAATCAGAACACGTTTTCCGTCAGAAAAATTTTCAATTTTGATATTCAATTCATACATTGTATTATAATACTGCGTCTTTAAAATATGAAATGATTTTAAAAAATCAATTTTACGTTTTAACATGTAAAGCGAATAGTCATTTAACATTACAGTATAGGAGGCGAGATTATGTTATATATATATATATATACATAAAAAATTGATCAACTCGTACGAAAATAAGCAGAACAAAAAACTAATATCCAACACCCGTGCTTGGCTTCTTGACCATTTGACGCCAAGCCTCCCAGTACCGACTGACGGTGTCGTCCGCCGGGTATTCATCGAGTCCAGTGTATTGGAGCAGATTGTCGCCATCTATTCTGGCATCGCCACCGAGTAGGCAGCCCTTGTCAGCAGTCAGGCTAAGCCAGTGGAGGTATATTTCCAAAAAGTTATGTCCGGTGGTTAGGTGAAAGCAGGCAATAGCCTCGGAGTACAGAATTATAATCAGAATATAATATTTAAGAATAAACATTTTTCTATGTGAAAAAATATTCTGATTTTGAGTCTTATTCTTTAGCATTACGTGAAAAGGCGGCCTTAAGAAAATAAATTTCACGCTAACATTTAGTGTGATGAAATTCATATTTGTCAATCTCCAACTATTATTATTAAAACCAAAAGCACTAATGTTACTAAATCTTTTGAAACTAAAATTGAAAACAATTATTGAAGAAAATGCGTTTTTCTTCTTATAATTTCCACTTCAGATTTCTGAAATTAATTGAGTACAAGTTTTCCAAAGACGTTGCTCTAAAATAACATTCACACACAAAAAAGGTAATCTACATGTTAAAGCTGTAAAATGTTAACAGTAAATATAACTTTTATTACGATAAAGTTTTGAAAAGGAAATTATAATAAAAGATTAAACAATATATTTATATAGCAAACGAGATCGAATTTATTTCCCTTGCTCTGATTGCTCTCGGCAACCGACTACGGTTGTGTTTCCTTTACTGGCGACTTCAGCAAATAATTTCAGCCAAGTTCGCAAGATGACAAAATTTGAATTGAAAAAACCATTTGATTTAAAAATGCATTAAGAAAAAAGTAAAATTAAAATCTCTAGAGATAAACATGGTAGCATCACAACTGTCGCAAAATTGCTAATAATTTGATTAGATTTCAGTTATTTATAGAATTTTTGATGACGTATAAAATACTACAGTACATCAAAAAATTGATAAAAAAAATTGCTTAGTTTTATATGAGAAATTTAAATTAGTTTTTGCTTAGTTTTATATGAGCATATTTTTGAAAATTAAGATAATTATTGGTGAAAGCGAGTGTTTGAAAAATGGTAAAATGTAATTTATTAAAACAATGGACTAAATTCATGACGGTCACATGATAATATAAACACGTGTTCTACATTGAATTCAAAACGGACAATAAACTAACTCGTACTTTTTATTCTATTTGTAAAACTTAGGTAAAATTTCAAATTGCATAGTTGGGTAAAGATGCTCAAGAGTTATAAAAAGAAATTTCTGCAAAAAGATTTTAAAATTAAAGAAAAGTCTTGTTTTATACATGTATTTTTAAATAAAGTGACAAATATTAATTTTTTAAAAAAAAAAGTTTCTGTAAAAAGCGTAATTTGGCAACAACGAAGTGCATGAACCGATTTGCTGAAAATAGATAATTGCATTGATCGTGACTATGACGTCACATGTGTTTTTGAACTTGATTGGCTAAAAACACGTGATTTAAAATTATCATGTGATTATGACCGTCACATGAATTTAGTCCATAACTCTTTGGAACTAGAGAAAGACAACAGGATTAAGACAGTAGTAATAGCTTTCTCAGATGCGTTACAAGGGGGAGTTTCTCAGTAAGAAAACATTGGGGTTACAATTTTGTTACTTGTCAAAATCCAAATATCGTTTAATTCAACGTATCTCAAACTGTAAGGCGCGCCCACTAGCGGGCGTAACCACCTTACGTGGGGGGGGGGCACTAACATATCGAAAAGTCGAAAATAAAAGATTGTTTAAAAAATTATTAATTTTCTGAAAGGGCAATATACAAAATACATCCTGACACAATAAAAAATAAAATACACATTTTCACCGACATAATATACTTTTAAATGTATCAATACTGCTCAATATATATCAATACTAAATTAAGAACAAGTTTAAAAATTACTAGTGACTCCCATGTGCTTGTCATATACAAAATTTAATACTTATCTTGATAATTTGTATCTTTTATTTTTAAAGCCGTATTGTAGCTTTAGCGTTTAAGTATATTACCAATGCAATCAATATATTGTTACTGTGTGAAGGGGGGCGCGATAAAATTTATGACTGAAAATTAGGCCGGAAATGTTGAAAGTTTGAGAAGTCCTGGGTTAATTCGATATGGATTTAGAAGAAAACTGAGTGAATTTTCTTGATTATTTTGGTAAAAAATTATGGTATAACTTTTAGTTTAAATCTTGACCATCTCCTGAAGTTACTAAATTTCCTGAACTTTTCAATGTTTTCCTAATTTCCCAAGCTTCTCCTAATATATGCAGCAAAATAAAATAAAATGCCCCTCTAATTTAAATAAAACTTTATAAATCAGTAATAAAAACAAAAAAATCCATTTCTTTTCATGGAATTTTTTAAAAGATTATGTTAAAGAAATGAACATTATTAAAAGGAAGCTGAGAAAATGATAAACAGTAAAAACTTAGTTCAACAGCATTCTTTTTATAAATCGAAATTTATTACACGGTTTCCTCATCTCAGTGTAACTGTATCATAAATTTCATTCTTAATTTGAATAACTTTTGTAATTTAACGAACCTGGGTGACATTTTTCCTTTGGTACACAGACCCCGGTTTCGTTTCTAAAGTACCCAGGCTTGCAATCGCAGCCCTTATGACATTCAGGTGGAGGACTGCAATGGCCCATTTTTTCGCAAGTGTTGCAAGGGCTTATGCATTCTGCCCAGATTTCAACCTCAGCACATGGCACAGAAATTCCGGAATTCAACCCTGAAAAATAAAATATGCCTTAATAATATTATACAATCCGAAAAAAGTAAGAAACATACAAAGAAGTTATATTCTTGGCAAATAGTATTATTATAATTCTTTTTTCCCTCCATAAATAACTAATGACTATTCCATCGATGTTCCTTTGTTTGATTACAGTGCGACGGAATGGTTTATTAAAATTTGAAGAAGTTTATACATTATCTTTAGGTCACACTTTCACTCGAGGGAACTTTGTGTCAGTCAAGTCGTTTTCTGTCACCCCGCCTCTAATACAGTGTTTCTCAAAATGAGGGGCGCCCCCCCCCAAGAGGGGCGTGATAACTCAACGAAGGGGTGCGAGCAAATTGTTGTGTAAAAAAACAGATTATTTAAAAAAATTATTAATTAACTGAAAGTAAACAAACAAAATGCACTCTGACATAATAAAAAATAAAATACACATTTACACTTATAAATGTATTTTATAATTAATTTAACAATACTAAGTTAAAAGCAAGTTTAATAATTACAAGTTACCCCAAACATGAGCTTGTCAAATATAAAATTATATACACATAAGTTAACACTTATCTTAATAATTTGTACAGTTTGTGATTAATCCCTGAACTGCCGATTAAAAGTTACGTGATTCGCTCCCCAATTTTACCGTTTTCCTCGTAGGCGTGCGTATTTCATGTATATGGGAGGGGGCAGAATATATAAGCAAATCCTCTGAAATAAGTAAATCCTTCTCAAATACTGTCAAGATCTTTTTATTGCATTCCAAAGCCTTCGGAATGACGTATATATACGTCCGGGGCACTTAACGTTTTGCTTAAGCGAGACGCTTATATATGCGGGTGGCACTTAAGAAGTCAAAGTCGTATAGTAGCTTTAGCGCGTCAAAGTATAGTATTATTGCATTCAGTACATTGTTATTGTATGGAGGGAGGGCGCGATAAAAATTATGATTGAATATCGGGTCGCAAATATTGAGAGTTTGAGAAGCACTGCTCTAGTGTGAAGAGGGGAGAGAATTCCTTTCAGACGTGGAACCAAAATTAACGAAAAGTACGTGAGGGATTCATGGTACAATGACTAAATTCGAAGAAGCTTTCTCCATTTTCAATACACAAGTTGCCGCGTGTGATGAGCTTAGTTTCAACTATATCCTTTTAGTTGAGTCAACTAGCGTGGAAGAGATCGTGATATTAGAGAGCTTGAGGGAGTGGCGCAGCATGCGGTACCGGTTGACCACATGTGAAGAGACCCAAGCGATTTTCATTCAGAACTAGCTGACTACTTGACTGTATTGCTCCTTCTGTAATGCGCTGCACAAGTTGATTCGTGTGAAAGGGCCCTAACGAATTAATAACATTTCTAAAAGGGAAAAAAAAATGCCATGTTGAGCATATTTTAGAAGCATGTGAATATCTCGGTTTTTAGTCTGATTCCGACTTTCATTTGTTTTAATTTTGATCTTCCTTCTTTTTTCCCAATAATATTTTAGGTTTTTAATATTTCATAGACTTGATGTTATTTACTTTTTGTAACAAGAATCGTAATAATAAGCAATTCTTTATTTTGAGCGACATTAAAGAAAATGTTTCGGCACTGAAAATCGTTCACGTATATAACTCTTTCTACTTTTCCTGATAAATGATTTTCTACAGTAGAAGGTATAATACATAAATTTGAAATAAGTATTCAAAAATATGTAAGGAATGTGACAGCAACATTTTCATTAAAAAAAATCATTGTTCTGTAATACAAGTTTAGAGAAATCACTAATTTAAGAAGCTGTAGGTAATTAATATTAAAATATATCATATATCCCTCATGTGTATGAAACAAATTTTTAATATATTTTTTATATTTTAAAACAATTATATTTGTTATTTAGTTCCAATAATCGATTTTTTTTTAAAGTTTTTCTATACCATTTCAGTCCGGCCTTGTTATGTCTCTCCCACCTCGCATTTTCCCCATGAAATCGCTACAAAAATTTAGAATCAATTTTTTAAGCAATTTTGTAAAATATTACCCGCATAATAAAGGCATTTCTTAATTACAGTTTTTTCGTTTTGAGTTCACCTCAAGTGTGAGGTGTTTTTCCCCCTGTTAGACGATTATATAAAAATGAATGACACAGAGAATAACACTAAAAAATCTGATTGTTACGTATATTGATGCAAATCAATTCGAAGTAATAACATTTTAATTGAATGTCTGGTTTCATTAGTAGTGAGTCTCTTTGATGGTTATATTCGTTTAATGATGACAGGTCAGAGAGAAGAGAGAGAGAGAGAGAAGCGTAACGTACACCCCGCATCGTAGGAGGAGGCAGGGTTCTAGCTGGCCCAAAACCTGACTTTGCAGGTGGGTCCAAATGTTCTCTGTTACGCCACTCTAAGAGGCCCTTTTTTTCTTACAAATATCGATTAACCCAATTAGAGGGAAAGTTATTCTTATATTGATTGGTAATTTTCTAGGTAACTAAAATGAAAATATGCATTAAAATCTTGCACTTGCTGCAAATATATCTCAAAGACTCTTGAAGTTAATATTTTCGTTAAAAATCTCTTTAAAGAAACGACAGTGCTTTTTTTTTAGCTGTCTATTCAATCCCGATGACTAAATTAAAAATGATCGGTCGAACATTATTTTACACATATATAGACATGTTCTTTTCCACAGATATTTTGCTTTTCTCACAACATCATATTTAAAAATCCCGATTGGATGACGAAGTCGGCAATCGCTCAGGTACAACTTACCGAATAAAAATTTTTCGTATTTGTACTTATATTTCATTTCAAAACTTTTCATATTCAAATAAAATCTCACTTCCATCTACATTCCGTATGATATAATCTACTCGAAAATATTTAATAAATTTTAAAACATAGAGTTGTTATTAATTTGAAACAGGTATAGAGCTGGTCTGTAGGGTAGGTAAAAAAAAAATTAAATTTTTAAATGTTAATTAAATACGTGATAATTGCATTTTAAAAGAGAAAACCTCTTCCAATGTTTCCCGGTATATATCTACATTTTATTTCTAATTCTATCTAATTAAATCAAATAAAATTAGAGTATGAAATGCTATTTATGTTAAAAAAATGTCATTTTTCTAAAGATGGTAAAATGTTAATTATGGTCCATCTTTAAAATATTTGAATGATAATTATTATTTTTATTCTTTAAGTGAATTATATTTGATTATTCTTAGCTCCCATTATTAAATGAAAGAGTTATAATTCAAACTGTATACCATATGAAGTATTCTTTTCATTAGGGTATTAAAATTTTTCTTGGAACAACTTACATAATTGTTAAGTCAAAAACCATTACAAGCAATTAAAAATAACAAATAAAATGTTCAAAAACTATTGAAAAAACAAATTTTGAATTTATTTTACAGTTATATATATATATTTTTAAAAAGAATCACCTGATTAATTTCCTCAAAAAATATTTTTGCTGAAGTCTAAGATAATTGAAAACGAATTGTAACAACTTTTTCATAAAAACAAAGAAAGATTTTTAGTTTCTAATAGTAGCTTCTTCACAGTGGCGTAACGTATACGGGGGGGGGGGGGGGTTGATTTGTCGAATCCACTTATCTCGCCAAATCTAGTAACCCATTTGATTTTTGTATCAGTGCGGGAGAAGTCGGATCGTGTTGTGACAGAGAGTTGCTACTCCAAAATACAACTCGCAAGAACGCACCAAATTAGCGATTTTTCAAAATTTGGCGGACCAGTGGCCGATTCGACAATTTCACCCACGGGGTGTGTCCAAGGTTCTAGGGGGCTTAAAGCCTGGCTGCCGCCAAATAGCTACCCTTTGTAAAATCCAACTTGAGGTCCAAAAACCTGACTTTGAAGGGGAGGGGGGGGGGAATGTTCTCCATTACGCCACTGCTTCTTCAATTCTTAAGGCTATCTTCGCCAAATGTACGAAAAACTGAACTAAACGGGAGAGCCCATTTTCAGATAGAAAAATGCTTCGTTTTTCATAAAAATTTTACAACATTGTTTAATTTATGCATCTGGTTTATAATAAAGCTTTTTTAAAATTTCAAAATATTCCATAAATAATTAATTTTTTTATTGAATACGTAAAGGGATAACTCATTTAGCATTACGGTATAGGAGAAAAAATGCGAAACACATTTTATGCCAGAAAAAATATGTTGATTCGAATATAATAAGTATGATAAAATGTTAAGCCCAGTGGCTGAATGGTGGCATATCAAGCTTCCACGCCCCAGGTCCGGGGCTCAAATCCCGGACTGTGCAAGGTCGACTCAGCCTTTCATCCCTTCAGTGGGTCGATAAATGAGTGCCAAGCTTGCTTGGGAACTAGGATTTCGAGTTGAACTGACTAACAGACCGGAACATCTGCTCTTGCACCTCAGGGCCCAAGGTCTCGTATTTGAAATGCGCACAGAAGGCCATGGCCCTCATGGACTGTTGCACCACTGAATTTAGAACAGTTTATGCTAGTATATGCTGCTGTTTTCGAATGGCCAAAATAGGGAAGAGAAGGCAAAATATAATATCAATGTTTCAGTTATTTTATATCTGAAAAAATATTGCGAATTCGGGTCTTATTCTTTAACATTAAGCAAATAACAGCTTTAAGGTATCCGTCTGGTTTCGACAACTTTTTTTTTTTAAAAAAGGAGATATGGGGATTTTTTTTGTTATTTTTAGATTTGTTTAGTGCATTTTAAGAAAAATGTGCTAAAATTAGGAAGAGAAAAATAAATTATTATTACTAAAATGGGAAAAATAGGTAAAAGTTGACAAAAAATAGCATAAGCGCGGCCCATTCTGCACCAAAGGTTTATAAACAAATTTTCAATTTTTTCAATCTAATATGTTGCTATATTCAATTTTGAAATGACCTTCAGGATAAGAGATATTTTCTTTTTTACAAAATTTAGAGCACTTTATCTCGGTTACTATATGAAAATGCTTAAAAAGACAGTGATTATATTCACATTAGGGGCTGTAAATTTTGTCATAAAACAGTGATTGATAAATCTGAAGGTTAAAACACTTCTACTATTATACAGAACATACACAAACAATTTTAGTTAATTATTTTCAAAACTTTTTTAGCAACCGCTGACCCCGTTTGATTATTTTCAAAAAATCACATTTCGAGTAAAACGCGTTTTAAAGTATGAGATCTTGCTTAAAGTAATGGCATCTTCTTTTACTAAAACTCTTGTAGTTTTTGTTCTAGTAAATGGAAAATGATAAACTTAGTATTTTTATAAAGCTAATAAGATGACCCATAAATTAAATCATAAAAAAAAATTGTCAATTTTTGGCAAAATTCACAGTTTTAGGGTAATCGGCAAAACCATATTCTGCAGAAAGTCTTAATTAAAGGAATCCTTCTCTCCCCCATGTTTAAAAATTTTCTAATTTTGCGTGTTAAGTTTCTTTAATCACCTTAAAACAATACATTATTGAATTCTGTAGAACAGTTTAATAGAAGATAAAACTCCAACTCACCTACGGATAAAAAGAGGAAACTTAGAAGCACCAGAAACATTTTTAAGAATGAAATTAAGTTAATTTTGTAGATGAGGAAAAATGGAGGAGGAACCTACTCCCCGGATGGCATGCCGGCTAACTGAAACGTTAAAATCTAGAATGAATTTAAAGAGCAATGTGCTTATTTGACATTTTAATACAATGTGGAATTGAATACTGAAAACGCATCAGTTTTCTATTCGAAGAATTTTCAGACAATGCATTTTGTCGATTGTGAGAATTAACCTTCGATATTGCAGAAATCGGCATAGGCTGCATTTAATATTGTTATGAAAACTCTCGATGGAATGAGTTTATGTGTAATTCGAGTATATTTATAAAAATTAAATAAAATATATACATATATCATGCTTTTTAGTTTTTTTTTATTAAGTTAAAATTCTCATCTGTTGCCCATCTCTAAAATATTGTTACACCAGCAATGTTCATAGCCCTATATTAAAAAAATATTATGCTTATTTTATTTCATTATGAATGAGAAGTTAGAGAAGTTCCTGTTTTGGGTGGGTGTGTCTTTTTGATATTTGATAGCATTAAATGTTTTCACATCTCTGAAAATTCGTTATTGAAATCCTATAAGGCCTCCAGAAAGATAATTTTGAAAGTCAGAACAAAATGACCCAATAAAATAATGTAACTTTTATATCATTAGGTAGGTCAGTTTTAGTAGTTTGTGTGTGTGTGTGTGTGTGTGTGTGTAGAGTGAGTGTGTATGTGTGGTGTGTGTGTATGTGAGTGTGATGTGTGTGGTGAGTGTGTGTGTGTGGTGTCAGTGTGGTGTGTGTATGTGAGTGTGATGTGTGTGGTGAGTGTGTGTATGTGTTTGTGGTGTCAGTGTGTGTGTTTATGTGTGGTGTCAGTGTGTGTGTTTGTGTGTGGTATCAGTGTGTGTAATGTGAGTGTGTGTGGGGTGTGAGTGTGTGGGGTGTGTTTGTGTGTGGTATCAGTGTGTGTAGTGTGTATGTAATGTGAGTGAGTGTGTGTGGGGTGTGAGTGTGTGTGTGTGATGTCAGTGTGGTGTGTGTATGTGAGTGTGATGTGTGTGGTGAGTGTGTGTATGATGTGTGTGTGGTGTCAGTGTGTGTATTTATGTGTGGTGTCAGTGTGTGTGTTTGTGTGTGGTATCAGTGTGTGTAATGTGAGTGTGTGTGTTTGTGTGTGGTATCAGTGTGTGTAATGTGAGTGTGTGTGTTTGTGTGTGGTATCAGTGTGTGTAGTGTGTATGTAATATGAGTGTGTGTGAGTGTGTGTGTGGTGTGAGTGTGAGTGTGTGTGTGGTGTGAGTGTATGTGTGGTGTGTGAGTGTGTGTGTGGTGTGTGTGTGGTGTGTGTGTGTGGTGTGTGTGTGTGTTGTGTGAGTGTGTGTGTGTTGTGTGAGTGTGTGTGTGTTGTGTGAGTGTGTGTGTGGTGTGTGTGGTGTGAGTGTGTGTGTGTGTGTGGTGTGTGTGTGGTGTGAGTGTGTGTGTGGTGTGAGTGTGTGTGTGGTGTGAGTGTGTGTGTGGTGTGAGTGCGTGTGTTATAGCGCTTTAGGAGTGTGATGCAGGGTTGGAGGAAGACATTGAATAACCATTATACTTGTTCAGAATATTTGCTTCTGGTTTAACGATGTTACACAAATCATAAAAGAACAAATTGACTTTAATACTGCATTTTAACGAGAGAAAACATCTGAGACACATTATTACGAGGAGTTCTATAGGAAAAAGGTAAACTATATATATGGAATAACAATATAGTGTTGACAAATGACAACAAAGAAATTAACCGTTTAATCAGTTCACTCCACTGAGCGCGAATGCTTCTTCAAGAGTGACTCGGGGAAAGCATTTTTAAGAAAAACATCATTTTTTGCCGAAATGGCGTCGATTTAAGAGAAAGCCCTATGTGTACTTTGGTTTCGAAATGAAATCACATTCCGTGTAAATTTCGACCTGTTCTTGGATACCTCCTGGTGTAAAATAAGTAAAACGGTAGTATTAAATATATCAAACAAGTTTGGTAAGAATTCTTCATAAAATGCTTAGGTTGCATGATTATTAAATGCAAGACATGCTAAAGAACACTTGGAGGGAATTGAAATATTTCTAAGACATTTTCCGAACTACCAAGGAAGCTCACACTGAAATTTACTGAGGCAAATGGTCTTATTAAAATTCATAATAATACCTACAATACATCGGGGGGGGGGGAATGTGTCTAGTTATAAGAGTTTAAACCCAATAAATATTTATAATCAGGTCAATACTTTTTGGTTCGCCCAATACTTAATTCTTCAGGATACATTCAATATAGTTGACTTTAAGAAAGTTCTTAAAAGTACTAAGAAATTAACCTTACGTTTTCCCATTCAAGATAATGATGATACAGCATTCCAATATATAAATAAGTAAATGTGAAAAAATTAAAACTTACCACTAGAGAAAATAAACCAATTGTCTCGAAAATTTCAGTCGCAAAATTATCTGTCTAAAAATTGCAAACGATTCAATTTTCGAGGGAATGATTGTGTTCTATTTAGTGATTGTGGAACCATTTATCCTCTCTCTCTTTAGGCTATGATAAATTTATCTTTGTAGGATTTATGCTTTTGAGATATTAGAACAGTAAGATTTTGAACCCTTTTTTTTTTTTGTTGAGGTACAGTTTTTACAATTTCAAAATTTGGCACACTAACATTAAAATAAATTTTAAAGAATTTTACTTTTCTATAATACACTATGTGAAATAGTTTGATAATAATTTTCAAAGTTAAATAAAATAATATGTGTGAAAACGACTACAAAATGCTCATTGAGTAATTAATAACAAATTAATTCTATAAATACATTCAATGCGGAATTTGAGCTTGATGATTTTTGAAAGTTTCTTTTATATTTGATAATAAAAATGGTAATGCCACTCTCATTTCGTCATCTGCATTTAAAAATCTCGTTCTTTTTTTCATTTTTATATATATTAATGCTGAAAATCCGAATTCCCACATGTAAGATGTAGAAAACTGTAACAATATTTTTAAAGCTTTTTTTGCTATTATGGGATAACCACCGTTAATTTTAATCCAAAATGAATTAATTAACTCTTCTGCAGTGGCGTAAAGTGCACCCCCGCAACCCCCGCACTGTGGGGAGGGGCCAAAAGCCTGACTGACGCCATGAACGTAGATTTTCTCAAAATTCGCTTCACATTTTTTAAAATTGAATTTTTAAGCGATTTTCCATTCAGCAATCACAATCAAAACTTTCATACGCTCATCTTTAATCCTATAGCCAAATCAAAAAACTTTTTTTTTCACTTGCTGTAATCCAGGCGACGAGAGATACTTTTCTTTAGTGGGTTTTCTTTTTAAACCTAAATTACTAACAAAGAAAACAAAAGTCTGACGGAGAATTGGATAAAATGCTAGGAAGATACAAAAATTCAACACTGTTATTATTACTGTATACATTACATTAGCAGTAGGGAGGGGGGGGAGACATGATTTACTTTTTAAGAAGAAGCAGAGAAAATTATTGGCATCTTTAGTCCCCTCCCCTCCCCCGTGTTTCAATTTCATTTAGCAAAGTCGTGAATAACGTACCTCTGTTACGCTTTTTTCAAGTAAAATAGTATTACGATACTTGGAAAAGCATAGAGAACATTTTAAATGAGAGCATTTGATGATAGATTTATGAGTATTCAATCAAATGAAGCAGGATGAGAAGAAAGCATATTGGAATGTATCAGTTTTTTATTTCATTTTCATGAAATCATTTTTGCTTCATACAAAGAACTCTCCTTATTAAAAGTTGCAGTATTGACGCTAGAATGTAATCGAACTTAGGTCAAGTTCATCCCGGGATTCAGAAATGAAGAATCAGGTAAGTGATACCTTTTTTCTTTCGTAAGAATTTTAAATCAAAATCATTTTACAGTGTTCGTGCCTTTCTAAGTGTTCGTTTTTATTCTAGTTACCAGGTTATCTATCGTTAGAGATTTCCAGTTTTAATAAATATTATAAATACTCTCTAATGTTATACATTATTTACTTCGTTTGTATTCAGTTAAAAGTTTAACGTTAAATATTTTTACGTGAGTATAAAGGTACATTATGTTATGGTTTGGCAATCCTTTGATACACTTGCTGGAAAAGAGTGTTCTTAAGGGCGAATGAGAGAAGATAAGCTTTGAAGAAACCACTAGACTTAATACATAATTCAATGCCGAAACGACTTCAGGAAGTTATCAACACACGGGGTTATCCAACCAGCTATTAAATAGCTCATTATCCTTTTTGAATAATTTTTATAGTTACTACTAAAACAGTGAACGCAGAATTTTCCTACTTGATTTTTTTGGTATCGCTACAAACCTGCCTTTATTTTTAAAGCTGTGAAAGCAAACCGAGTTTACTTTTGTATAATTCTCAATACTTGGAATAAACTAAATAAAACATAATTGTTAAAAAATTTTCAAATTCCGGATAAATTTTTTTTTGTCGTATATGTAAGCAGTACTAAGTGAACGCAGACTTTTTCTAGCAAGTATCCGTCTTGGGGCCCAAGTCCTGACCTTGCGGGGGGGGGGGCACTGCTCTTCTGAATGTTTTGAAATCAAAGCTCGCTTATTAGAGAGCGAAAAATTAGTTCTTCCACTTCATTCACAGTTAATTAATATACAGATGTATCCGTTATCACAAATAGATTACGAACTCAATCAAATTTTTTATATCTAAATTTGGAAAATAATGTTAAATCAGAGAAAGTAAAGAAATTTTAAGAAAAAGTGGCGGCACACTTCAAAAATTTGGTGGCACACAAAAATGCCGTGACACAGTGGTTGAGAACCGCTATGTTAAAATGATCTTTCGTTTCTTCCATCACTCTATATATTTTTTTCATTCATTCTAATTCCAGTAAACAGGTGACTCACTCACGGGATTCCTAGCAATTTTTTTTTGTATTTTCTATCTCTTTTCTTATATTTCTTCGGAATTCTACTTTTCTTTCATTTACAAAGTTTTATTTTGTCTTGTTGTAAATTAACAAATATTTAATACATTTTAGGCGCAGAACGCTCTTGAGTTAACAAAACTACCTAACCAGACATACGACCCACTTATAGCCACACACACTTTCAAATGATTCCGAATAGCAACTAAGAGACAAAACACATAAATAGAATTACCACAAATTAGACCACCCCTTGGACTGTACGGACACTTCTGTTCAAGGGCTGTAAAGGCAATGATTGAAAAGAGGTATGCACCGAGACGAAATATAAAAGCTTTTGAAGGTTATATATAAAGAGATAGATAGATAAAAAAAACTCTATTGCGACTTGTTTGTAGGAAAGCTCTAAACTAAAAACTCGTAAAATATCTTATTTTTATTTTCAATTTGCGAAGTCGTGAGAGCAGTATGCTCTACTGTGACGTCATGTATCTAAATAGTACACCGTTGCCATAACAACCACAATACTCCCTCTTGAGCCCTAAGAGTGATAATTTAGGATCGGAAACCATACAACTGGTCTGGATGTTTGTCCCAGATCTGGTGATGGTGTTTGGGGTTTCGCATGTTTTTTTAAAAAGTTGAAATCTTTCTATTCCCTAGCTTGAGTTTTAACAAAAGTAATTCTACACAATGTGTCAAATTTTTAAGACTTAGTTTATAAAATTAAATGAAAAGTTTTTTTAAAGATTAAATTTCATAATAAACTCTGATTCAATACATTTTTATAGCGGCTAATTAACTGTTAAATATCTTTAAGTATCAATAACGCACACAACGACAGACCTTAATTTAAGAATTTATTTCCAAACAGTGTATTGGAAAAGAAGCATGGGGTCAGGTATTGAATGCGTTGGCTACATTCATGATCTAACCGCTAAAAGCTAACAATTGCTCTCATAATCATTTGCTTCATTGTCTAGAGAAAAGAGTGCTATCTGGCGACATTACAATGGAAACAAACTGCTACTTGCGGACGTAATAATAACAACTTGAATTCTAGTTCGAATTCACTTTGTGAGATTACCTCCGAAGCTCGCGCCAAATCTGTTTGTATGGTTAAAATGTCATCTTTAAATAACCCTATTAAATTCATTTTAAGTTTTGGGGATAAAGAGAAGACGTTGGGTACCAAACCAAGTGAATACGGTGGATTTTTATCATTCACTCAGATATTATTTTTTGCCAAAAATCATCGCATCTTCGGTGAGTTGTGACTGGATGTGTTGTCATACAACAAACACCAACAGTTTTCATCTTGATGTTTTGGACGCTATACAACGAATACCATCCACATTAAACTCTTTAAAATATTTAAATAATACTCACCAATAATTGTTTGTCGAGTTGGAATTAATTTGTAAGGATAATACCCCTGATTAAGAATGTTATAAGCATTGTTTCTATTTTAGAGGGAACTTTCATTCTTTGGTTTGCCTAAAACACATTTGTGCCTTTAAAAAAACAACATTAAATCTAATTAAACAAAACTTCCCATAAACTTATTTTATTAGATTATACGTTCCCTTGACCCCACCCCATTCTCCAAATTGTGCATGAAGTTTAGTTACAGTTCTTTGCTCCATCTCGAAAATTCAACATTAAAAAATTATTGCACTTCTATAATTGTAAGAGATATCTATATATTTTGAAAGAGTGAATAAATGCAATGAGGTTTGGGCACTGAGTCAGTTGATAGTTAAGATACATCAAGAATGCGCAATAACATAGATGGTGTTATTGTAGGTTGAGATTTTGCGCTAGTGTTAAAAATTATTTGACACAGTGCGAATCTACCTTTTTCGAACTGAGACTATATGAACAAAAAAAGTATTGATACTAAAAACAGACGTGATGGGATGGTTTTCGGATTCGGAAACTCGCAATTTTGAGCTGCAGTCAAGTAACAAAGTGACATCTGAAATGACAGAACACTTTCCAAAAGAAAACTTCCACGCCGTAACAAATTTGAGCTTCGACAAAGCTTAACCCGTTCAGGACCATGATCACATGTATGTGATCTCGCGTTTCTTCCTCCAGAGCCCACGGTATCATATAAACTCAAGAGCCAAAACATTATGACCACCCCTACATTTTGCAATGAACTCGCCTGGATGACGTGGAAGGCACGTGATCAGGTGGAAGTGGTATTTAATTGCTGCTGGAGAGTCTGAAGAATCATTCTTTCACTTACTTCTGTGTGTGATGGGAAAGGCTACGGATCTAAGCGACTTTGATAGAGGGCAGATTGTAATGGCTCGAAGGCTCGGAATAAGTATTTCCGAAACTGCACGACTCGTGGGTTGTTCGTGATCTACAGTTGTTAGTACTTATACAAAGTGGAGGAGTGACTGTGAAACCAGCAGTAGACGACATGGTGTTGGACGTCCACACGCTATCAAAGGAAAAGGTCGTCGGAGACTGTCTCGCATGGTGAAGCAAAACCGGAGCCAGACAGTGGCTCAGCTGACAGCCCAATACAATGTAGGGCCAAGTAGAATAGTATCGGAGCACACTGTTGGATATGGGGCTACGCAGCAAACGTCCCACTCGTGTGCCTTTGCTGACCAAGCGTCATCGCCAACTGCGCCTGCGCTGGGCCCGGGAACATCGCGACTGGTCCATGGATCAGTGGGAGAGAGTTACCTGGTCATATGAATCATGGTCTGTCATTCATCATGCCGATAGCCATGTCAGGATACACCGTCTTTCAGGCGAACAGTTGCTCCCTCAATGTACAGTAGGTCATACACAGGCCGGTGGTGGCGGTATTATGCTTTGGGGTACGTTCTCTTGGACGTCTCTGGGACCCGTGGTTGTGGTAGAGCAGACCATGAATGCTACAGGGTATCTAAACATCATTGTGGACCAGTTGCACCCTTACATGGCCTCTTTTTTTCCAGCTGGAAAAGGAATGTTCCAACAGGACAACGCCCCGTGTCACAGGGCTAAAATTGTGTTGGAGTGGCTCTAGGAACATGATGCTGAATTCCAGTTAATGTCGTGGCCGCCTAACTTTCCGGATCTCAGTCCGATAGAACACATTTGGAATGTCATGGGACGGCAGCTCAGAGTTCAAAGACCACCAATTCGCAATATCTCGGATTTGCGTGACCGTTGCTTAAACATCTGGTACAATCTGTTTCCGGCCAGCTACCAAGGATTTGTGGCATCCATGCCAAGGCGGGTTGAAGCTGTGTTGCGCGCCTAAGGTGGGCCAACTCGTTATTGACAAGTGGTCATAATGTTTTGGCTCTTGAGTGTATGTATGATTGCTCTTTCCCTGCTCTGAGGCTTATGATAATACCGGTGTGATTTGAGTTTGGAACGTTTTTAAACACACACACAATTTTTCCACTGCACTAATGGTGGTTAAAATCCGTTTTTTTAACACCTTTTTATAAGCTTCACCTGTATGTAATGGAATCTTTGAACTCAAATTTTACCCACTTTAAAAGGTCAGATTAATTTGAAATTATGCTCACTTGTCCAGTCGGTGACAATACAATAATTTAATAATTTTGTTCCAGTGTCCTGATCAGGATTGTCAGGTTTAACAATTTCCCATTTTCAAATCCCATGTCGCATCTGGCGACTAATTCCAGATTTTGCGACTAAAAGATTAAGTTACAACTTCGATTACCTATAAAAGGGTGTATTTTAGTTTTTTTAAACTATAATTTATTTCGAATAATGCTTCACAAAACTTTGAACTTAAATGTATGCTTTCGGCCTCGAGTTTTTTAAAATTAGATCCGGGATATTTATGAATGTAAACTGCAGATGTTCAACTTTTTCGCGAAAGAATCTAATATTGAAAGGTTCGGGATTTATTGTGCTCTAGATTTTTGTTTATATTTTGACTAAATTTAAAAAGGATGGAAAGAGCTTATTAGTTAATTGGACATCAGACATTTATAAAGAGTACTTTTTTTATTGAAATGAAAACATTTTCTTTGAAATTCGTAATTGTTTATTTCTTTTAAATGTAGCGAAAATTTTTGTACTGTGTGTTCAGATATTATCAATGAGAGTAAATTGTAAATTTTAGTGTATTTGATTGCATTAAAGATTTTGTATGAATTTTTAAAGAAATTAGGCTTAGCAGTGAAATTTATCCGTTCCAAGTGCGTATAATTTCGGAAAGTGCGGGCCTAGGGAAACGTTTCTTTCTCCGTTCGCCGGTCCTGAAGGGGTTAAAGGGTATAAACTCTTTTGCATAGCAAGTCTTTAAGGATTCTAGAGCTCGAACTTAAAATTCGATAGATAGAATATTGGTCACGAGTTCGTGACCATAACCACTCGGAAGCCATGACCCCGTTTTCAAAGGAGTTGAGACGATTATTACTGTCACAGATAAGCAAACATTTCTTCAACTTTTCATAAAAAAAAGCATATGTGTAAATCATTAAACACCAAAACTCCATCATGGATGCGGAAGCCAAATGGTCATGGTCACAAACTGATGACCAGCGTTGTCGAGTCATCCGTGTAGTGGAACTGATGCGTGCTAAATATATTAAGGCTAAAATCTCCACATTAACGTGGTGTGGAATTTGAAAAAAGGAGGTGCCAGCCCAGCTCACTTGACCGAAGAGCAAAATTATGAGGTCTCCCATCAACAGCCCTCCGTTTGCTTTAGAGTTCGACGTAATTCAAAATCCAGTTTAGTAATTCGTCATGTTGAAGTTTGAGTCTTACTTAACAAAAGACTATTGTGCGAAACAATAAAAAAAATTTCAGTGTCTGCCTTGTGTAAAAGTTGACACAAAACAACAGACATTTTCAAATGGCGTGGTCGATACCCAAACCGGTTTCTCAATTTTAAATACTTACTTCACGCAATCATGGGGCGCAAAGTACTAGGTTGCCACACTTTCGAAAAATTTACTGTAAGCTGACATCGATAAATTCGAATGACATTTTAGTGTTTCACCCAGCAGCTTTTGTTTTTCTTATTTAATTTCGGTTGCTTTCTGTGTGCGTGTTTCTCTGTCATTTTTATAGCAATTTACTGTAAGCTGACATCGATAAATTCGAATGACATTTTAGTGTTTCACCCAGCAGCTTTTGTTTTTCTTATTTAATTTCGGTTGTTTTCTGTGTGCGTGTTTCTCTGTCATTTTTATAGCAATTTACTGTAGCTGTATCCGAGCATCTCTGAAAATTAAGCCTTTATTCAAGAGAAATAAATTTAAAATGAGACATTAATCCACAATTTAAAATCAAGGTATTGAAAAAAATGCTTCTCTGAATGAATTCCGGTGACAATATTACATTTTGATACATCCACTGGCAAGCCTGTCATGAGTTCGAGACCCGCTGAAGACTCGCCGTGCAGAGGCCGATGCGCGTTAAATATGCATAGGCTCGAATGTCCTCCTATTTGTGTAGTGTGAAAGTTAGGAGAGGGGGGTGCCAACTGAGGTGTCGTCCTTTTCACTTGACTATAGTTAAAAATTACGAGGTCCGTCTTATTGCACAGCTTTATATTGCCAAGTAAATATATTTCACTCTCATTCCCATCCATCAATGTGCTCTTCCAATAACTACGGCAATCGATTGATTGATGGATTATTCATTAATGTCGTACCAGAAGCAACAAGAGGGCTACTGGCAACAGACCTAGTAATTCTAAACTACGGTCAAAAGACGAGGACTACACCTAAGATGACACCTTCCTCCCCTTTTTTAAAAGCCCTCGTGTAGCTGACGAATGCAATGTAAATATTCCCTCGCCCTTTTCTTTCCAAAATTCCACATCACGATGGTGTAAGGACTTCAACAAATTTAATATGTCCCTCTATTCAACGAGTCTTTAGTGGCACCAGGATTCTAATCCACGATATTCGAAATCAATATCGAGTATCCGGGACAAAACAAGATTTTTTTCCTTAATATGTTATAGGTAAAAGGTGTCTCGACATTTATTTAGGTACCCCATGAAAGAAATATGACAGACAAAAGCAGTGACGTATTAAGACTAATGGAGGTCTTGGGTTCCTTTCCAAAAATAGGCTCCACCTGGGACTCTTTCAGGAAGACAGGATAAATAATACATTGTCTATTACTCGTACAAACGGTAACTCGTAACGAATAAATGTGCGTGGTTCATAGCCTCACACACCTAGTACAAACGAACTCGACCGACTGCCGCCATTCGACTAAATGAGCAATTTTTTCTTTCGTCATGTAGTTCGAAATTCCCAGTTTTTCGAAGAATATGTCCGGAAATAACATTTGACGATTAAAATTATTCGGATTCATGAACTTATTAAAGCTGAGTCGAGAACAAAACAAGGCCCTCCAATCCCAAGACCTTGAGCACGGGCCCAGTTGGTCCATGCCTTAAAATATCCCTGTCTGTTATACATATTCAGCAAATAAAACACTAAGTATCTCAAAATTTGTAGTAGAAATTTTAGCAATGCAACTAATACAACTCAAGAAATATAACAGTACTCACCCCTTTTGAAGTACTATGTGCTGGAACTTGGGAATACCGAAGGTCCGGTTGACATTTCTTGATTTAAAGATGATTTCAATTTTCACAACACACACAAAAGGATATTTTCTTCATTGATGGGATAGCTTATCCACTATCAAATCTCGGCCTTCTGAGTTGCTTTTCTTTTCTTTAAAAGATAGTTTTATCCTTATTTCTAAGATCGGGTGTCCAAGTTTTTCTCCGTGCGGTTTGCAGAGCGCCCGTAATAAACCAGAATCACCAAATCACCGCCTCTCACGGGTCCGGTAATCTATTTTTTTTTATTAATCCTCAGCGCTGCCAGCACTTTCGTTGATGCTGTGACTTTTGATTCAATAATGGTAGCGTGTTTGAAGTATAATAATTTAGTTTAATTAAGTCACAGCTATTATTTACATTAATATACAATTTTGCACTATGAGATGACTTGAGAGTTCCAAAATAATTTTGTGAGGGAGGGATCTTGTTGGTGTCTGTTCACTGCCAGTTTCCGCTGTCGACTCTTTCTCTCCCGGCCTTCTTGTCCTCCCCCTGCGGTTGACCGACCTCGACCCCTTTCACACCCCACATCCGGTGGTGGCGAAATGCTTCCCCTCGGGTCAAAGGTTGCAGGGGCTAATTAAGACACGTCCGTCGCAGTATATTAGCGACTGCAGGTGTTTTTGCACGTGTGGTCATCATTCTTCTAAAAACTGACCCGGCCGTGGGAAACAAGTCCCAGATGTCTCAAAGGGGGACGCACATACGTCACACGGTCTGTAAGGATCATGACAAAATATAAATACAATTCAATTGAAATAACAATTCAATCACATTATTTATGCATAGTATTTGCATTTAGTTAAATTTCAGTGTACTTGATTTTTAAAATTATTTTAATTGTTTTCATCATTGTCATCATTAATTTCAACAATACTTAGACTTTTTGTACTTTCAATTATTTCATTTTGTTCTAAAAAAGATACAATAGGCTTATGTTAACTAAAATAAGAAAGGAAAATGTTTGATTCAAATTTATCTAATTATCGCGTAAAAACCGCATCGATCGTCGTTTTATATTTTGTAGTACTGAGTTTTCGATCATTGGACATATTTAAATTAAGTGTCTCATTTAGAAATTCAATTATAGTGGTGGATTTTTATCATCTGCAAAGTTAATATTGAAGTCTCCACTTAAAAACATCGGCACATGATATTTTTCGCCAAATCTTTTTCGAGTATTTCAGAACCTTCTTTTGTATAAATCATCAAATTTTCGAAAAAAAATTGTTGTATGTGTTTCATAGATTTTCCAGGCGAAATATAAACGGCAACCACGTATTAATATGTATTTCCCATTCTCGGAATCGCAACGAACAATGCACAGTATATACACATTGAACTTTTCACTAAATCCATTGAATTTCACTTATAATATACTAGCTGTTACCCGCCCGCTTCGCTGGGTATTTCATGATGTTTTATAAATTTTTACTGCTTATATATATGTATAAATTATTGATATCTAAGTCCTAGCATTAAGAATTCGATAGTATTGAAAAATATACTTATACCTTTAACTGCCGCAAAAAAAAAAGGGCAGAACTCATCTAATTTGTATTTTCTAAAAATCTCTAAAATTGAAGTATAGAATGATATTTGCTTTTTCGTAACCCAAAAACCAAGTGGATTCCCGCAAAACCAATTTTCGGTGGATCTGTACTCCGTAAATTGAACATGCAAGCTAAATTTCAAGTCTAAATCTAACAGAAAAAAAGAAGTTTTACTATCAATATCCCCGTAATCCCGTTGAGAGCCGTTTTCCAAAATAACCGCTCTTAGAGGATTTCAATTCAACAAAAGAAAAATGCAAACCAAATTTCATTATTATAGTCCTTGTAGCTCGAAAAAAGTAATTTTTTTTGTCAATACGTCCCAGTAACCCCCTGCACCCCCCCCCTAAGAACATGATTTGCTTAAAATACATTCTTAGTGGATCTCTATTCAACAAAAAAAAACATGTTTAACAAATTTCAAGTATATGGGTCTAACAATTAAAAACATTAATTTTTTTCTGTAACTCCTCTTGACCCCTCGCAAACATTCTTAGGGGTCAATTTTCGTTTCACTCTTTGTTAGAGGAACTCTATTCCATGAAAGGAACATGCCTACCAATTTTCAAGCAGGATGATCAAATAGTTTAAAAATGGAAATATTTATCGATTACGCCTCTTAAACTCCCGAAATTAAACTTGGTAGTTGATATTCGCAAAACCCATTTTGTAGCGGTTCTCTACTTTACGAAAGGAATCTGCTTATCAAATTTCAAGACTGTACGTCTAACAGTTTAAAAATGGGGATAATTGTCTATAACGCCACTTGAGCCCACGCAACGCCACTTCTGGGTCTGTTTTCACAAAACCCATTTTGTAGGGGAATTGCACTCTATGAAAGGAATCTGCTTAGCAAAATTTGAAGACTGTGCGTCCAAATAATTAAAAATGCAAAAAAATTATCAATAACGCTCCTTGAACCCCCGCAACGCCACCTAGGGGTCTATTTTTACAAAACACATTTTCTAGTGTATCTCTATCCTATGAGAGGAATCTGCTCACCAAATTTCAAGACTGTGAGTCTAATGGTTTAAAAATAGAAATAATTATTTATATCTGCCCTTAACCCCCTGCAACACCCCTTGGGGGTCAATTTTCTCCAAACCCGTTTTGTAGCGGATATTTACTCCATGAAAGAAACATTTCTACCAATTTTCAAGCAGCTAGGTCAAGTAGTTTAAAAACGAAAATATTTATCTATTACGCCACTTATACCCCGCAACGCCACTTAGAAGTCTGTTTTCACAAAACCTTCTTATAGCTGACTCTATTAAATAAATCTATTTATCAAATATAAAGACTGTGCGTCTAATAGTTTAAAAATGGAAATAATTATCTGTAACGCCCCTTAAGTCCCGCAACGCCACTTGGGGGCAATTTTCACGAAACCCATTTTGTACCGTATCTCTACCCTATGAGAGGAATCTGCTTACTAAGTTTCAAGACTGTACGTCTAATAACTTAAAAATCGGAATTTATAACGCCCCTTAAACCCCCACCCCCGCAACACCCCTTGGGGTCAATTTTCCCCAAACCTGTTTTGTAGCGGATATTTACTCCAGGAAAGAAACATTCCTACCAATTTTCAAGCAGGTAGGTGAAGTAGTTTAAAAACGAAAATATTTATTATTACGCCACTTAACCTCTGCAACGCCACTTAGAGGACTGTTTTCACAAAACTTTCTTATAGCTATCTCTACTCTATGAAAGAATCTATTTATCAAATATAAAGATTGCGTCTAATAGTTCAAAAATGGAATAATTATCTGTAACGCCCTTAAGTCCCGCAACGCCACTTGGGCAATTTCACGAAACCATTTTGTAGCGTATCTCTACCTATGAATAGGAATCTGCTTACTAAGTTTCAAGACTGTACGTCTAGTAACTTAAAAATCGGAATTTATAACGCCCTTAAACCCTCCCCCGCAACACCCTGTGGGTCAATTTTCCCAAAACCATTTGTAGCGGATATTTACTCCAGAAAGAACTTACCTACCAATTTTCAAGCAGGTAGGTGAAGTAGTTTAAAAACGGATATATTTATCTATTACGCCCCTTAATCCCCCGCAACGCCACTTTGAAGTCTGTTTTCACAAAACCTGTTTTGTAACTGATCATTATTCTACGAAAGGAATCTATTTATATCAAATTTAAAGACAGTGCGTCAAATAGTTTAAAAATTGAAATAATTATCTATAACGCCCCCTAAGCCCCTGCAACGCCACTTGGGGGTCGATTTTCAGCAAACTCATTTTGTAGTGGATCTCTACTCTCTGAAAGGAATCTGCTTACCCAATTTCAAGATTGTACATCAAGTAGTTTAAACATGGAAGCAATTATTTATAACGCCCCTTAACCCCCTTAACGCCCCTTGCGTTTCGAATTTCGGAAAATCCGTTCTTAGCTGACGTCTACTCTATGAAAGGAACAAGTCTACCAAATTTCAAGTCTTTAGGTTGAATAGTTCCGGAGATATCGTGATTAGTCAGTCAGTCAGTCGCTTTTCTCCTTTATATATATAGATACACAGCATTATACGTCAGCTGTATAGCTACAGATATACTGCTATAAGACGCGAACGCACAAGATTTCACCCATTAAAAAAGTGTCTTAAGGCGAACTGCGCGTGCGCCAGTCAGAGCATGTCGGTGACGCGAACCCATAAGATTTTCCCCTACCTTAAAGTGCCCAGCGCCGCTAAAGAAGTATTCACTTAAAAAAAACACGAGTTTGAGATTTGTTCAGCACTGAAATAATGTACTGTTTATACTGCATGGAACTTCTAATTAACGCCTCAAATTTCGACATTTTTCGGTGAAAGCTTCCACCCCTTAAATAGATCATGATAACTGTCTTAGCTTTTACTTTCTTAAACCAGCCACTCAAGGTCATATTATAAAAATAGTTGCGCTAGTTTTACTTTCTCCTTATATTTTGCATTTTAGAATACGACGCGCGTGTTTGAACGAATGGAAGAAAATTTCTGATAGCTATATCGCTTCTATTTTTGAAAATGTTTAAATGTCTATTTTCAAGTCTCGTCTGTGGTATTTGTAAACACCTTGCAAATACGTTTAAAAGTAATTCTTTAAATCAAAGAAAAATGCTATAGAATAGAAAACTTTCTTACTTCGTATTTCTTTGGAATAACTTAATTGCATTTCGATGAATATAACAGTTTCAAATTTTAAGAAATTTTTTAAAACTTACGTGTTTTACTGAATTTTTCATTTCTGATTTTTTCAGTAAACGCGCTTTAAAATCAAATTTTTAAAATACTCTGAAAATACTTTTAAAAAATTTAATTAGATATAAATTGTGTTTGTGTTTTCACTCTCTTCCAAAAGTATTATATAGAGAGAGGTGTATATTCAAGATTGAATTGACTTCAATAAGAGGTTTACGAATTTTTACACCATTGAGTGAGTGAATATTAACGTCGCACTGTTCAGTTACACGATGGCTTTCGACGACGGACCTCGTAATTTTGAGCCATGGTCAAGTAACGAGGACAGCACCTGAGCTAGCACCCCTCTCCTAACTACCACACACACCAAAGGGAGGACGTTTGAGCTCTCGACAGATTTAACGTGCATCGTTCCCCTACAAGGCGGGCCTTCAGCGGCACTGGGGCACAGCGGCAACTCACGACACGCCGGCCACGAGTCCGTTACCTTGGCCACTGGGCTACCACTTCCTCATTTTTGCAGCAGATAATAAGCAATAATAAGCGTCTGTAAGCAAACATTTAGATCAGTATCTCTCAACCCATAAAACTCTAAGGACCAATAAACTATTTTAATATTTTATCGTGTATCGGTAAGGTTGTTATTTTGGAGTAGTGGCAAAATCTTTACAGACATAAAATTGTGGAACCAAACTTATTTTTATAATGATTTACATACTCTAATAATTTATTCTTCATTCTATTTTTATTTCTAGGTCTTTTGTTAAGATCAAAAATATATTAAGTAAATAACTATTCAAAAATTATAAAAATTCATTAAAATTACAATTTATGAAATTTCTATTGTGAACAATGATTTCACATGCTATTGCATTTTCATTAAATGCCAGCTTGCTATTTTTTTTTTTTAAAAAAGCCCTAATATATAACAAATAAACATTTTAAATGCTCATATATAAATGCTCACATATATGCAATACAAAGTACTCATTTTTCATAAATTTAACGGTTGTCAAAACTGCCTCATTGTCCATATTTTTGCCAACGTCTAGTAACATGATTTCATTTGAGGTTGCGAAGCGTTGAATACGGATCATTAAACTTTAAAAATAGCTATGAATATAGATAGTGTATCAACTGGACATTATAAAATGGAGATTTCTTCGCTTTCTATATATTTGTAAAGACAAAAAGTCTAAATATTTTGCATGGAAAATATTTATTAAAGTATCCGACTACATGCCAATATATATATATATATTTTTAAATAGAGATATGGGGATTTTTTTGTGGTTTTTAGATTTGTTTAAAAATATACTAAAATTAAGAAGATAAAAAGAAATTATTATTACTAAAATGTGTGGGAAACAGTTAGTAAAAATTTACAAAAAATAACATAAACGGGGCACATTCTGTATCAACAGTTAATGAACAAATTTTCAATTCTGTTGTGTTTGTATGTTATTCATTTTTGTGTGTGTGAAATGGAATTTTTTGAATTTTCAGGATAAGAGATATTTTAATTTTTACAAAACCTAAAGCACTTTATCTTAGTTATTATATGAAATTGCTAAAAAGAACAGTGATTATATTCACATAAGGGACTGTACATTTTGTAATAAAACAGTGATCGATAAATCTGAAGGCTAAAACACTTCTACTATTATACAGAACATACACAAAAAATTTCAGTAAATTGTTTTCAATTTTAGCAATCGCTGTCCCCGTTTGAGCATTTTCAAGAAGGAAAAAAAAACCCACATTTTTAGTAAAACGTGTTTTAAAGCATGACTTTTTGCTTAAAGTAATGGCATCTGCTTTAATTAAAGCACTTGTAGTTTTTGTTCTAGTGAACGGAGAATAATAAGCTTGGTATTTTTATAAAGCTAATGAGATGGTTTATAAAATAAAATAAATAAAACAAATTTGTCACTTTTTGGCAAAATTCACAATTTTAGGGTAGTTGGATACCTTAAAAAATTGGTACTAATTTGTAGTAATACACACATTGAGAGTGGTTATATGGAGAACAAAAAATAATTGATCAGAATTTACCTATGCGGAAAAGATGTTCTTAGGCAGGAGATAAGGAGAAAATTAATTTTAAAAAAATAACTTCCAAATTTGTTATTGGCACTAAGGAGTTGAATTTCCGGGGGAAAAAATGGGAAACGATTTAATTTGGATCAGATGATTTTAGATTAAAAATAAAATGATTTTTCTTCATTAAAATAACCAAAAGCGATTATTATTGATAAGTAGGTACTGCAGCTCTCTCCGCTGATCGTCGAATCAGTTCGACCCACAGTGGTGTAACATACACCCCCGAATTTTGAGGCAGGGCAAGGACTCTAGGGGGCCCAAAGCCTGCCAGATTCCAAATACGTATTTGGGCTTGGGGCCCGAAACCTGATTTTGCAGGGAGCCTTAATATTCTCCGTTACGCTATTGCCGATTCAAGACTTTATCGGGTTTTCTTTTTCTTGTTCTCTGAAGTTTCGACAGCAATTTTCTTAAAATATTTAATAATAAGGTAGTTGTTTAATGTACCTGATATGTTTTTTTTTCCTTTTTACTATTTACTACATGTCCTCTCACCCTCATAAATGTTAAAAAGTGCTAAAATGCCAAAAATTATTTCGATTTTTCTTATCACAAAAAAACTTATTCCCCTTGAAAAAGTACTTAACATGAAAATGAATTTTTTTCCCCCGTTCATTAAAATACCAGAGAACATTTGTTCCCCATAAGTAGCTTAAAAAATTCTGAAAAAAAAATTTTTTTCGATCCACATTAATACATGTTTTTTTTAATTCTGTCATGAACACTTCTATGAATAAAATAGGTTGGATTTTTTAGAGATTGTAAAAAAAATTTTCAAATTATTCACTTAGCATAAAATATTAATTTTGTAGCAAAAATGAAGCAGCATCCAGATAGAACTCAATCGCAAACTCCGCAGTTAAATCCGCATTATAGGAAGTGACAGAGATTAAAAAGAAAAAATATATATATCATATCGATTTTAAAAGCAATCGAACACGTACGAGTACATTAGTTACGTTTGTTTAGGCTGCACACGCGCGCGAATTACAATATGAATAAGGAAGTAAGATAGCAAGATTTATCTTAAGTCATGCGCACTAATCCAATTTTTACTTCGCTGTTGCTTAGTAACTCGCAACGCCAGAAAGGGAATATTCCCTTCCGAATGCATGGAAATCACGCATCAACAATTGGTGCTTTTCCCTTTCGGTAGTAGTGGTTGTTATCGCTATCTACACGGAACAGTATAATAAAGATAACATTCGAAACACAGCTCAGTTTCGTTTGGCTGCCATTTTGAATGAGCTGTACATAATAAAAATTGAATTTTATTAAAAATATATTGAAGGACACATTTGAAAATAAACAACTTTCGAATGTCAAATTCATCGAACCGCCATTGCAAGTTTAATTTTTGAAAACGATGTCAGGTAAGGTATGATTTATAGGTATTGTGCTATCGATGTTTGGTTCTATGAAGGAGGAATTTAGTTAAGATTTAAGATGCTTTGATTTTGTTAGATGTGCAAATTGTGACAAAGTGCTATATTTTCATTTTTAATTTTCTTGTGTGGGTTTTAGATAGCTTAAATATTTTACAATGCAATAAATTTTGCTTTTGAATTTCCTCTTCCGGATTCTATTTTCACAATTTTTATTCACTTGCTGTTTAATTAAAGTATTTGACTGCATCTGGAACACACAGTGACTCTTTCCTACAGAAAAAAAAATGTTTTTTTTTAATTACAGCGTCACTTGAATTGGAATATACGTATACAATTATTTTAAAAATATGTGTTTACAATAAAACATTATTTAAATGCATTTTTTGGCAAAAAAAAAAAAGGAAGGGAAGAAATGACGTATTTTCAAATCATTTTCCTATTATGAAAAATGCTTCTATAATAATAATAGTTTGCTTATATATAGCTGAGACTTTTATACAGAGCCTGGACAAGGATTCGTGAAAAATTTACATTATTTTCACAGTTACTATCAAATGAAATAATAAACAATCTTTTTTGCTTAAATTTATCTGCTGTGATGTATTACAGTACGAATAAATCCATTTCTAAGTTAAACATTTCAAAAATCCTAGTTCAGGGTCTTTAAAAAATCCAGGCAACATGTAATAGAAGCTTTTTCATAAAAGGAAAATGTATAAAAATACGTCATTCTTTTTTCATTTTTTGCCAAAAAGTTACATTAAAAAAAAATTTCTCTCATTATATTTTCAAAACAATTTTTATATGTTTTTTTCTATTCAAGTGATGCTAAATATTAAAAGTAATTTATACGCTTTTTCAAAATCACGGTTCAGAATATTTCAAATACCTTAAATTGTGCTTGATTTTTTCTTCTTTTTTTGTACTTGTGTTGTGAAGCTGTTCGTGCTTCGTAAGATGTAGAATTTTTCTTCAGTTCCTCTTTTTCGAATGAAAGATATTTTCACAGACAAATTTTCAGAAAGAGTTAAACTGAAAAGAAAAACAACATATCTGGAATGAAAATTAAATTTTAATGTTAATAGCACATACAAAAATAAAACCTTTAATCCAGGGGTGGGCAGACTTTTCTAGGGTGCGGGAGACTTTTAATTGTTTCAAGGAGTTGCGGTCCACCCAGTGTCAGTGGCGCACACAAGGGCGGGGGAGGGTGCACGGGTCCTGACCATCCCTCATAACCCTTTGTTTTTTCCAATTCATTATAGTCCCATGTATCTTGTATGTAAAATGTTATAAGTATTTGATATTAGTAGTTTTTCTTTTTATTAATTTTAATTATTTGTTCAGTAATTTATTTTTTGCTCCTGACATTCGATAAAATAAAATAAAAAGTGTTTGGCTGCTTATGTCGTAGGCGTGGGGAGGTAAGGAAAAGGTTTTTATTATAACTTAATAATAAGAATGGAATATGTACTTACGTACAGAACTAAAATAAAATAAAAAAACAACACCTTTAAAACCGCGTTTGAAGCTAAACGCAAGATACAAACTTAATAATAATAGCCCCAAATATAATTATATCAAATGATACATTTATTATGAAACTATTCAAAATACATTAAAAAAATAAAACATTTTTATCTAATGTTAGTTTTTCTTGTTATAGTCAATAGAAGGCTTAGTCTGCGCACTGTCAACCAATCTTGATTTTCCGTATATAATTACTAATTGGTAAAATTTTTAGGTGGTCATCCCAAAATGTATTGGTGGTCCACCGGTCGATCTCGATCGACGTAATGTCCACCCCCGCTTTAATTTATATGTTTTAAAATTTCATCAATTATATTTAAGATTTTTATTAAAAGGGATCCATTTTATTCTCCTGTATTGTTAGCACGTGTTTTGATACCAGAGAGAATTTTAATAGTGATAAATTTATTTTTCTTTTTAAACTCTTCATATATTTTGTTCTAAGTTACTATTTGTGGTTTTATCTTTTAACAATATAAATATCTTCATCATCATTGTTTTCTTCGTTCTCATCAGATAATTTCTTATAACTTTCCATTTTGAAGGCTAAATTACAAAAAAAAGTAAAACTCCTCTCAACTATAAAAAATAAAACAGTTATTCAATGTAATACGGATCACCTATGTATATAAAAATGGATGTTTGTATATATGACCTCACTTCACACTCCAAAACACTGTTCAACCTATCACTATAAAAATTGGCATATATATGTATTTTTTGTGGAGAAGGTTTTGTGCTATCCTCATTGTTGCAGCTTCCCACCAGGTGGAACTGTAATATATCAACTTCTGCACCATTCAATCACAATCGCCAAGTTGCCAACGTGGTTGTCAAAAATGGTGAAACTTGACTCTATCGCCAACATTTAGCGATGTTTCCATTGAATCGTCATTTTAATGTAAGGAACGACGTTGTTTGCGAATCTTCCGATTTTAACATAAAATAAATACAACAGGAATTAATATTAACGTATCACGCATCCAGATATAAATTATTTACACTAATTTAAGCATTCCTTACGCAAAATTTGTAACAATGTGTTACTTTTGCTGAGCAGAGATCAGTTTAAGAAGGTGTTTTAAAAAATCGACCCAAAAGGGAGTTACTGGAGCGTTATAAGTAAAATAAAAAAAACCTTAAAATCAACTATTAGACCTACAGACTTAAAATTTAACAGATATAATTTTTTTCCAGCTAAGATATGCAAAAGGCTTTTTTTTTGTTTAGTTAGCACAATTCACGTAAAATTAACTCATTAAAGCTTCTTAATCCTTCAATTTGTATCGTTTAATTTTTCGATTCACCCTTGCGAAGTACGGGTATACCAGCTAGAGAGAGAGTTGTATATAATTACAAAATGAAACTCCAAAACGTGAAGCGAAACAATATTTAAAAAATAAGCGCGTGAACTGTACGAATGAAACTGAGTACTGCGTAAAAACTAACGAAATAAATTTAGTTTTTAAAACAGGACGAACCCATTTCATCGCGAAGGGATTCAATCAATACAGGATTAAGAATTGACTTCCATACCATACCGTCTCCGTATTTGAAAACATAATAAGAAATAGCACGTATTATAATTTGCACAGTGCACTTGCTGAAAGATTAATACAAGTTCAATAGAGATACATATATTGAACGTCTTCCCATTTTAATACGATAGAATAATTTGGGAAAGATGAGGTCGATTACGAATTCATCAAATGCATGCACAAAACGCATATGAAAACGCATCCAATGGGAAATTAGCAAAAAGCTTGATTCATCATGTTTCTGATCATTTCAAATTTAGTTATTGAATGCAAAATGTCGATAGAAGCAAAATATTCGCCATTGCGATTTTTTTGGTTTTTTTTGTGCTAGTTGGTTTTTAGTACTCAACATGTTTTTAAATTCAGCGCCCCCTACCATGAGATAAAATTTCTGTATATAAAGAAGAAATGCCAGAAAATAAGAGTTTTATGATTGTACGATTTAGAGCCGTCTTTGACACTTCCCTTTGTTCTTTTCTTTTTTTGTCGACTTTTTTCTACGTGTTTGACTATTTGGAATTTCATTTGAATTGACTGCAGTACTGAACGACAAAAATTCTCAGTACTTTTAGAAAGACGTTTGTCGTTTCAGAAAGAATTTTTTTTTTAATATTTAGTTTGCAATTTGAATAATACTAAAAATAAACTAAACTGAGGAATCGTGCCCAGTTTGTTACCATAGTTACAAAGAGATTTGATATTATATTTAACATTAAGTAAAAACAAATGCACGAGTAAGTAAAACAAATGCAAGTTGCTCGAGAATTATGTACGGTGAGTCTCGTATTTCAAACAGTATTCAAGTAGGACATCTAAAGTACAATTTTAATATTTCTTGCATTTACTACTGATATATCTATCATATGAGACCGCAGCTTCAGGCTGTATTATTTGTTTAACTTGGTAATTTATTCTTGAGGCTCATGTATTAATTTAACACATTTTTGTGTCCTTATTTCTGGCAGTTGCCAACTACGAAAGTTAGCCCCGGCCTCAACCCCCGTGATAACAATCATTTCAGTACAAACCTAATTCCACAGCCTCATATCAGGGTAGATTAAAAAAATTCTGAATAAATTCCTTCATTTCTTACAAAAAGATACACCCAACTCTTTTTTTACTCGGTCTTTTTTTAACACGATTTTGAAAAACATGGTTCACCAATATACTTTCTGTACTTCTAATATTCTCTAGCACGATCCCCTATTTTTTTAAAAATTCTTATTTTGATAGGGCAGACTGTCGGCTTATACCTATATCCATACATGTGTGAGTGACTGATCTACTACATGTCTTGTTTACTTTGTACTGGAGTTTATGGCGTTTTATCTGTAGGCATCTGGACTGTAACACAGTCCTCAATCCCGTATTATGACAGTCTTTGATGTTAGAGACGACGTTTGGTGGAATTTCACAGTCTGCAGAGAGGCATAAAGACGATTGTTGTTGCGAGGGTATCCGGGGACATGGCTGAGAGTGGCTTCTTGACTTGTTGTTCATGGTACAGTCGACTCTCACAAATTTGAACTTTCGATAATATGAACCTCTAGTTAATTTGAAGTATATGCCCAGCCCGTAGAAAAACTCTTGATATTTCGAACTAAAACTATACTTTTTGGGTACACTCAATATTTCGAAGTAAAATCCGTTAATGGCCAGACTACAACACGCAATAATTCGAAGTTATCTTATAAGACTCTCGAAAATTCGAACATTTACTATCAAGAGTCCTATATCAAACAGGTTGGAGCTTACATGTTTTATGTTTTATTGTCTCTGCGTGTCTCCCCTGTAACGTAGCCCCTTTGATGATCATTGATATCCTGCCCCTTCTTTGTGTTTCCCGGTTTCTCAGGCGAGAAGACACTTTTTATTGCTTTCCTTCTTCAAGTAGACAGTTCTGACCGCACCTGTTGTCAGCTGTCCATGTCTTTCGTTTAACTCGTGACCTTGCTATTCATGTGTTCAGAAAAGATGGTTCACTATTGTGATGCGCAGGATTGTGCTTTTTGTGTTGGACTGACATAACTATTTATGGCTCATCTGTGTAACTTTTAGCATGTGGCATTAAGTAGGGCATGGGAGGATCTGGACCCTGCCTTGAAGAACCAAAGGTGTACATATGTACAGTTGTTGTTTTATTACATAGTTTAAAATTTAAATGTGTTAGAAAAAAAATTCAGGAATTTTTTCTTATCCTCTTGATAATTCGAAATTTTTCATTGGTCCCTTCAACTTCGAATTATCGAGAGCCGACTGTAGATTTTTGACCTGGTTGAGAGCTCAGACGCTTCTCTCTGATTGATCGATGTTGGGTGAGGATAAAGATTCAAATTGGCTGCCCTAAAAGGGGTGCTAATTACAAAATAGTAAAAAGCCACTTACCCATTGGGGTAAAAAATAGAGAGAATAAAAAGAAGAGGTTTCAAAAATAAATTTACTTATGGTGCAATAAAAATTATTGCGTTGAGGAGAAAAATTAAGGCGGTTTGTAGGAATCCAGAAGGATTCTCCTTCGCCTTTTAGTTTTATTATTAACACTGTAGGCATTTAAGTTGATCATATTAAAGTTGTTGGTATTAGGTAGAACATTAAAAAAGTTAATGGCTATATTTTGGATATGTGCTTTTAAACTATTAATTTTTAGAGCTTTGTGTATGTAGTCGTTTCGCATATAGCGAGTTGCTTTGACTATCATACGCGTAAAAGAAATTTGCTCAGTATTTAAAATATTAATATTAGTATTAGCTGCATAGCCCCAGACTGGGCAAGCGTATGCAATAATGGGACGCATTGTACTGGAGTTTCTGGGAATACCCGAATTTTATAATCATTTTTTTATTTTGTTGTGCTTCAACTTAAACACAGCCTTTCGTTCTTCAGTATAATTGTATTTTGTGTTAAAGTGTTCATTTCGTAGAGGATACAATAAATAATTTCAATGAATTTCTAAAAGTTAACTTTCAGATTAAAGTTTTTTTTTAATTCAATAGTATAATTTGTGTTGATAAGAAAGAAAGAAATTTGACTGTCGTGAAAGCATGGAGAAAGTTTACGCTTATGGATTGTATTACACATGCTTTTTTAGCCAGCAAACATTTGCCTCAATCGACCTTAAATGCTTGTTGGGGGGGGGGGGGGGATTTGCCAGCATGCTTCAAAAGTGTAAGTTTTGTAGTTCGAAAATCAGGGGTGTGCCTTCTGAAATTATAACTTTATTAAATGCAACTGGTGGCGAAGGTTAAAACCAGTGGCGTAACTGAGAATATTAGCGGCCCCCTGTAAAGTCAGGTTTGCGGCCTCAAGCCGGGTCTTACAAAGGATTGCAAAATCATAACATAACATAAGCTTTGAGCCTCCTACTGCCTCCCCCCCCCCTTGATGGGTTGCTTGGGTACAGCGGACGTGGTTAGAGCGGACACATAACATTTCGTGGTCTGAGCGAATACTTTGAAACTCATCGTGACTAGAGTGGACTCACCACTCTATTGTTTAAAACAATAAACACAGAAAAGAAGGAGAAGGGGTCACTAATTGCGGAACTACGAAATCTAAACTGAATCCACGAAAGATCAGCGCGTACAATTACAGCTAACACACGTACACGTATTTACAATTTCTAAGTCTCACTAACTTGATTCTTAAATTTCGGCAGGTTTGTCTTGTTGAATATTTGGATTCCGGATGGATCGGATAAACGTTATTATTCACTCTTGGATTTACTAATTCAATCTTCAGCTTTGCTTGTAGCTTTTTTACACACTAAATTTGTCAACGACTGCGAGTTGATTTTTCGATGCTTCGATTCACTTTACTTTAAAAATCTACTTCTTCACTTTACAACTCTTTCTCATTTCATTTCATTCTCTCTGTTAACTCGCGAAACCCGAACTTATATAAAATATCTCATTTGCATAAATCACGCTTTGGCTCCCGGTGGAGATTGGTTGAAATAAATAAAATTTGAAAGAAATATTTCGAGGATTAGTGAAGAACCGTACAGATCCGTCACAACCGAATTACAGGGATATAAATACATTTTTGCCAATCAAATTTAATTATTTGTATTAAATTGTCAAGATATTATAGAGCGAATACATTTTAAACGTAGCAAAATGTAATAAAAATGAAAAATTTCACTAATTTTGTGGAAAACCGTATTTTAAAGTAAAATAAATATTAGAACAGGCGCAATTGTCATAAAATTAATTAGTTTCATTAATGTAAGTAAAAATAAATACTAGAAGTAAAATACAAGGTTCAAGTATATTAATACTAACATTTATTAAAAAGGCATAAATATTTACCATTGGATTTAGTCCAACCTAGTTTCAAAACTTAAAGATTTTAGACATTTTTCTAAATTGTTTGATGTTTCGAATTTTCCTTTAGGTTGTTTTCAATTTTTTCATCCAATTTTGCATATGGTTTTATGTTTAAAATGTATTCGCAAATTTAATATCTTAACAATTTAATATAAATAATTAAATTTGATTGGCAAAAATGTAATTAATCTTGTAATTCGATAATCGAATCTGTTCTAAGGGGGGGGGGGGGATGTGTCCGCTCGCCACGATGAGTTTCAAAGTGTCCGCTCAGACCACAAAATGTTATGTGTCTGCTCGAACCACGTCCGCTGTAGCCACGCCACCCCTCGATGCGGGGGTGTATGTTACTCCACTGGTTTTAATAACGTGCAAACGGCTGAATTGAAAGCCCTTTTAATGAAGACGATTTGATCAGTTTATGTACTTATAGACTAAAATTTCACTGTACACTACTTTTTTCAAGCCAAAAATGAATTGTTTTTGTAAAAAATATGTGTGATATGGATTTCATTATTACTTTTTTTGCACGGTTTTTGGGGAAATATGTAGAGATTTTTTTCATCTTACACTATTTTTTAAAGATGTGGAACATATCTTCTTCTTTTCTAATGGGGCTGCGTGTTGGTATTTTTTACCTTTGCAGACCTAATTCATTCCCCAGGAGCTGGTATCACTTTTTAGTGCAGCACTGTATAGGCGACACCAATTGCCACAAGTAATTTTGACGCCCAGTTTCCTCCTCAGATGGAGGCACCTGAGCACTGATGATGCGAAATTGAACTTAGGAATTTTTTTTTGCCGAGAGCACCCAAGCCAAACGGGCACTTCAAGGGATTTTTTACATGCCGCATAATCATACGACATGGCCGCTGTCGATTTTCTGCATCATGAAAATCCACCGACTTTGGCCGGGGTCGAACCCTCAACCTTGGGTGCAGAAGGCCAGCGACAAACCAACTATGCCACCCAGTCGGCAAATTTACCATATGTCGCGTGTTTTTTTTACACAATTTTTTTTCATGGTTTTCTAAGGAACGTATCTACCGAGTATAAAAGAGTTAGGTGTACTTCGGCAGTGCTAAAAAAAGTAACATGCGAAACTAAATTGAAACATGAAAAAAGTTAAGTATTATATCGATTAAAACGTCTGTCTCAAAAATGAAGATTGATCTATTCTAATTTATGGGTGTGGTACTCGAGTTGTGGTCACGAACACATGGCCGGCGTTGTTTCTGAGGTTCAAACCTGGTGCCAGCTCAGGTGTTGTCCTCGTTATTTAAATGTGTGTCAAAAATACAAGTTCCGTCGCCAATACCCGTCGTATCGTTTTTGAAGTTTCATGCAATGAACAATTATAATCAGTCGTCGAAATGAATTACATCAATTTTCTAAATTTCTTGTGTGCTGAATTTAAATTTTTAAAAAAATTATCACATGGATTGTGAAATTAACTCTTTAATAATATGTCAGTTTGAATTTTATGGACTTTAGTCATGAATGCAATGCAGTTTTTTGTTTGTTGGGTAAATTTATCAAATGACGAAACGATAAAAAAACGAAACTGATTTTATCAAATGTAGCATTTGCTTCATCTAAGTTTCACTTAGTGTTAAATAAAAACAGCGTTTAAAGTGCACTAAAGTATCCTTCTAGAGTGAGTATATTATAAAGAGACATTCAAATGTCACTATTTATTAATATTTTTGCAATTTATTTCATATTTCTGGTTATTAGTACTCTTAAGAGATCGATAGAGTAAAAAGAGGCTGTGATACTAATATGATATCTGTCAGCATTCTTGTCGACATTTATTATGACACAAAGAAAGATATTTTGACTTTATTGCTCCTTTGAACCTAAATCTTAAAACTGAAATCCGACTTGTTAATAACGTTGTCCATGGGCAATATTTATCTTTTTTTTTACATTGGATGTATCTTCTTAAAACTGGAGATGTTCATTTTTATCTTATTTATATATACTAGCTGTTACCCGCCGCTTCGCTGGTATTTCATGATGTTTTATAAATTTTTACTGCTTATATATATGTATAAATTATTGATATCTAAGTCCTAGCATTAAGAATTCGATTGAATTGAAAAATATACTTATACCTGTAACTGTCACCTGTTGATAAAAAAAAGGGCAGAACTCATGTAATTTGTATTTTCTAAAAATCTCTAAAATTGAAGCATAGAATGATGTTTGCTCTTTCGTAACTCAAAAACCAAGTGGATTCCCGCAAAACCAATTTTCGGTGGATCTCTACTCCGTAAATTGAACATGCAAGCCAAATTTCAAGTCTAAATCTAACAGAAAAAAACAAAAGTTTTACTATCAATATCCCCGTAATCCCGTTGAGAGCCGTTTTCCAAAATTACCGCTCTTAGCGGATTTCAATTCAACAAAAGAAAAATGCAAACCAAATTTCATTATTATAGTCCTTGTAGCTCGAAAAAAGTAATTTTTTTTGTCAATACGTCCCAGTAACCTCCTGCAACCCCCAGAACTTGATTTGCTTAAAATTTATTCTTAGTGGATCCCTATTCAACAAAAGAAACATGCTTAACAAATTTCAAGTATATGGGTCTAACAATTAAAAACAGGAATTTTTTTCTGTAACTCCTCTTGTACCCTCGCAACCATCCTTGGGGGTCAATTTTCGTTTTACTCTTTGTTAGAGGAACTCTATTCCATGAAAAGAACATGCCTACCAATTTTCAAGCAGGATGATCAAATAGTTTAAAAAGGGAAATATTTATTCGCTTACGCCTCTAATCTCCCGAAATTAAACTTAGAAGTTGATATTCGCGAAACCCATTTTGTAGCGGCTCTCTACTTTACGAAAGGAATCTGCTTATCAAATTTCAAGACTGTACGTCTAATAGTTTAAAAATGGGGATAATGATCTATAACGCCACTTGAGCCCCGCAACGCCACCTAGGGGTCGATTTTCACAAAACACATTTTGTAGTATATCTCTATCCTATGAGAGGAATCTGCTTATCAAATTTCAAGACTGTACGTCTTACAGTTTAAAAATGGGGATAATTGTCTATAACGCCACTTGAGCCCCGCAACGCCACTTCTGGGTCTGTTTTCACAAAACCCATTTTGTAGGGGAATTGCACTCTATGAAAGGAATCTGCTTAGCAAAATTTGAAGACTGTGCGTCCAATTAATTAAAAATGCAAAAAAATTATCAATAACGCCCCTTGAACCCCCGCAACACCACCTAGGGTCGATTTTCACAAAACACATTTTACAGTGTATTTATATCCTATGAGAGGAATCTCCTAACCAAATTTCAAGACTGAGTCTAATAGTTTAAAAAAAGAAATAATTATTTATATCTGCCCTTAACCCCCGCAACACCCCTTGGGGGTCAATTTTCTCCAAACCCGTTTTGTAGCGGATATTTACTCCATGAAAGAAACATTCCTACCAATTTTCAAGCAGGTAGGTCAAATAGTTTAAAAACGAAAATATTTATCTATTACGCCACTTATTCCCCCACAACGCCACTTAGAAGTCTGTTTTACAAAACCCGTTTTGTAGCCGATTATTATTCTACGAAAGGAATCTATATATCAAATTTAAAGACAGTGCGTCAAATAGTTTAAAAATGGAAATAATTATCTATAACGCCCCCTAAGCCCCTGCAACGCCTCTTGGGGGCCGATTTTCACCAAACTCATTTTGTAGCGGATCTCTACTCTCTGAAAGGAATCCGCTTACCCAATTTCAAGATTGTACATCAAGTAGTTTAAACATGGAAACAATTATTATTAAAGCCTTAACCCCCGTAACGCCCCTTGCGTTTCGAATTTCGGAAAATCCGTTCTTAGCTGATGTCTACTCTATTAAAGGAACATGTCTACCAAATTTCAAATCTGTAGGTTGAATAGTTCCAGAGATTTCGTGATTAGTCAGTCAGTCAGTGAGTGAGTGAGTCGCTTTTCTCCTTTATATATATATATATATACCCAACTCTTTTTTTACACAATAGATACGTTCCTCAGAAAACCGTGCAATAAAAATAAGAAAATCGCGGAAAAATACATGCGACATATGGTAAATTTGGAGATATGTTCCACAAAGTAGCGTAGCTACCAATGGGCTAGGCGGTGCCGTGCACCGGGGCCCTCAAGCTCTGAGGGGAGGGGGGGGGGGCTCGGACCCTGACCACAAATCAAACCGAACTTGCGATAATTTCTCTCAACTTGTAAGTTTTTACTATAAAAGGTTGCAAAAAACATAAGTATAATCATGGTAATTCAGTTGAAAAAAATTTCGAACTTGTAGGGAATTCCCCTAAATTCTTTCCATTGTTTGTTTAGTTTTTTACTTATTAAAAAGTTTACATTATTTTCGACTTCTTTTTATTTTTCTATAAACTGTTACTTGAAAGTTCCGTGAAACATCGTACCATACTTATTATTACATCGTAAAAAACCTACACAAGAGACGATTTCGTCCTAGTTACATTCTATTTTTAATAGCAATATGATTTATAGTAAGCTTGTTTCCAATGTACTCGAGCAGATACGAAATGTATTGCATAAATTATAAAACAGAAATTAAGGATAAAAAAAAGGAACCAAGTAGTGCGCTTAAACGCAAATAATGCCAAGAAAGAGAAGATAAGTAAACAGAAACTATAACATTGCATTAAAATATTCATATTTTTTTACTTGATAAAATCCACCTAAGGTAGGGCCCTCATTTCTTTAGCACCAGGGCCTTTGGATACTAAGCTGTAATGAAGTGTTATTCCTTCTTCCCTCTAACTCGGCTAGATGTGTGGGAGGAACTAATTGATCAGACGACATGATTCACTACAATTTGTTTATTTGTCACAATATTCAACACAGACACTAAAATAATCCAATTAAGATCATTTTGATCAATACTTAGAAAACTGAGGTGAGACCAGATAGTGTGGGGATAATATTTAAGGACATTCAATTATATTAACTATCGTAAGGCCGCGTATACTGCTTACTCATCCTTTTTTTATCTTTCCTTTTCCTGTGATGAAGTTAATACAGTTGTTTCTATGCTGAAGCTCAATAAATCGCCTGGTCCGGACTCTATTTCAAATGAGATTATTAAACAGTTCCACTTAGCATTCCCTTCTTTTCTCCATAAACTTTTTAATGTTTGTCTTGATTTTGGTATTTTTCCACGGGTTTGGAAGCTTGCCCAGGTGATTCTCATCCCCAAAGTAAATGAGTTTAGAGTTCCTCATTTGGATAACCTTAGATGCATAAGCTTGCTTCCAACTCTTGGTAAATGCCTAGAGAAGCTTGTTAACAGGATTTGCTGGTATCTGCGCCGTGGAGACTTTCTTTCTAGTGATCAGTATGGTTTTACCCCTCATAAGGGCACTGAAGACCCTCTTTTACGTTTGAATGAGATTGTTAAGAGAGGTAAAAAGAGGCATCTACACTCAATCTTGATTTCTCTTGATATAAAAGGTGCTTTTGATAACGCATGGTGGCCTTGAATTCTGAATCTTCTTAAGAAAGCGAAAATTCCGAAAAATCTTTTTTCACTTGTTGCTGACTTTTTAAATGACAGAATGGCCAAAATGCAACTGGGTTCGACTTCTGCAATCCGTTGTCTTGAAAGGGGTTGCCCTCAAGGATCAGTTTCTGGACCTATCTTTTGGAATATCATTATCAATTATCTTCTCGTTAAACTTAATGATCTTGCTTGCTGTGAAACCATAGCTTTTGCTGATGACATTTTAATTTGTTTCCAAGGTAGGGATCTTCCTGCGACTTTCCTACATGCACAGAAAACCTTGAACCTCGCTTCTGATTGGTCAAAGAATTTTAAATTGGATTTTAATCCTGTTAAAACCAGAGTCATGGCTATTGAAAAACGAAACGTTTGCTATGATGCATTTCAGCTGCATCTCGATGGTACCCCTTTGACTATGGTAAAATAAATGAAATATCTTGGGGTTCTTCTTGATGCTAAATTTTCTTGGAAGCAGCACTTAAATTACATATCAGAGAAATGTGACAAACTGCAGCGTGGACTAAATCGCATTGCACGCAACTCGTTCGGTATAAATTTCAACGTACATTCGCTCATTTATAAGCAAGGAATCGAACCTTTCATTATGTATGGTTCTAGAGTTTGGGGTGAGGTACTTAAAAGGAAGATGAATTCTAAATATCTGCGACGCATACAAAGAAGGATGCTCTTGCTGGTCATTTGCGGTTATCGTACCATAAGTTACGAGTCGGTTTTCGCTATTTCTGGATTCCCTCCAATCGACATTGCTATTCTTCATAATATTGCTTTTAGGAAAAATCTCGCTGCTTCTTCCATCTCTAATTATGATTGCACTATGTCTCCATTTTTTCTCTCTCATCCTTCAGAGAGAAATTCCATCAATATTGTAAAGCACAGTGAGAAAAATACTGATGATTTCCTTGTTATTTGCTATACTGATGGTAGTAAAATTTCTGGCAGAGTTGGTTTCGCTTTTGTTGTGTTCAGGAGTGGTGTAGAATCCGAGCACTTTCAATTTAGAATTCGTGATGAATGCACAGTTTTTGTAGCTGAATTTTTATGTTTAAACTTCGCCATTAAATGGATCACTGAACAAAATAGTGTGTATCAGACTATCTCATCTGTACAGACTCTCTTTCCTCCTTGGATTCTCTTAAGTGTATTTCTTCATCTAACAACATAATCGTCGAAATCCAAAAGCAACTTAAAAGCCTAAAAGATAAAAACATCTCAATAGATTTTGCATTTGTTCGCGGACACACGGGCATTTTTGGAAATGAACGGGCCGATTGGCTAGCCAAGGCTGCAACCAAGCGCAAAATTGACATTGTCGTTAATATTCCTAAGTCATTTTACAAGAAGAGTATGAGGGAAAGAATGGTGAAGTCTTGGAACCAAGAATATCTCACATCAAATAATGGAAGCGTAACAAAGAAATTTTTTCCAACCATTAATAAGAGACTGTCCTGCCATCATTTTTATACTAATAACAAAATAACCCAATTTCTAACTGGTCATGGCTACTTTAAAAGCTACTTGAACAAATTTAATTTAGTTCCGTCATCTTCCTGTGATAGCGATATTGGTGGCGAGGAAAATGTAGAACATGTGCTCCTTCTGTGTTCCAAGTTTGATAGAGAACGGAATATCCTAAGACTGGCATTCAAGGGACTTAATGTAAATTGGCCTCCGAATCTTCCTCAACTGCTTTCCACCAGAAGTACTTTTAAAAAGTTCATTGAGTTTGTTATGAGTATTTGTAATGCTTCCTAACCTCAAGGAGTTATTTTTCTTATTTATTTATTTTTTCTTTTTTCTTCTTTATTCCTTTGTATTGTGTGATTAATACTTACTTCTGTGAGCCCTGTGTGATACTTTGTGGTGCACGGAGATTTTATCGTTGACTTCAATAAAAAAAAAATCTTGTACCGTGTTATTTCAAAATCGTGTAAAATAAACTATAGTTTGAAAAAAACTAAAAAACACGCTTTTATACTGAATCGAACTAAAAAGTAAAAAAATAATTCTTAATAAAGAATAAAATGATTAACGAGAAAATGAATGTCATTGTGATAAAAGCATGGGGTGCTTTGTACTACATTTTTACACTAATTCAGCTTTTAGGAATAGAAGTTAGAAATTATAACAATTGATACATTTATAGAACTCCCTACGCTTTTACTCCGATGACATTAATTTTCTCGTTAGTAATTTTTATTCTTATATTAAGAATTATTTTTTTACTTTTTAGTTCGATTCAGTATAAAAGCGTGTTTTTTAGTTTTTTTCAAACTATAGTTTATTTTTCATTTTTTAGTTCGAACAACAATAAAAGCGTTTTTTTTAGTTTTTTAAACAATCATTCATTCATTGTTGAATTTATCCTTGAGTTTGATATTTAAAGCTGGAATTACGTGACTGTGTAATTAGTCTTGCTCTTCAATGGATATTAATTTGCGGGTCTGATGTGTATTTATTCTCTCCGTTAATGAGGCCTCGGATGAGTCCCGTATCGTTATATTAGATTCCGTCTCTTTTGAACAGGTCAAACAAATAAAAGTGTGTAAAGAACAAAAAGTTCGAATTAAAAAAATTATTAATGTACCATGTTTTTCCTACGAACTAAAAATTATAAAATTCCTCCTTTTCGTTTTTGTTTTCTTTTTTCACATTTTCATGCATTGTCATCCACTTCTGAGCTATGGTCCAAATTTCAAGTCTCTAGCTCCTCGGAAAGTCACACAGTTCAGAATCAATTACAAAATTCCACCCGGACAGACATTAAAGAAAGCGAGTTAATAAAAACATGGTAATATTAAGTGTCAATCGTTTTTTCACCTTTTAAACGTATTGTTTTAATGTTAATTCGTATCATCAATTCTAAGCGTATAAACATTGCAAAACTGGAAAAGAAAATTTTCATGTATGATATGTTGAAAATTTAAATAAAATAAAAACAAAACAAAGTGTTGCTGTGAAACAAAAGGTATAAAACAAAATAGAATCGAAATAATCCTTGTTTTAACTAAAAATTACGATTCGATGTGAATATTCTTTATACACATTTAATTAACAATTATTTTTTTGTGTGTAATTCAGCAATCAATAATTCAACAAGCTGTGGAATTCAAAAAATATTGACGCAGTTTTTTTTCCTAAAAATAAAATGTTGCCACTATAATTTGTGTGGTTGGAGTTCTTTAAAGTATTAATAGGAATAAATTTTCAATTTTGACTGATATCTTAATTATTTTGCATATCTATATGAAAATGTTCGTGGTGTATTTAGAGAATTATGAAACTCATTTGTGTGATCCAGTTAGATAATTTTTTGAATATAGCTATTCAGATCTTTCATTCTGCCAATAAATTAAAGTAATACCGTACAAAACAATAAAAACTTCAATGCAAAACTATTTACATGACTTTACCTTGTAAGTTTTAAAAAAATTTTCAAGTGAAAGGTGTTGTTTTTAACTTTGTGATGGAACTATACGCGTCTATAACCCCTTGGGGACTCTGCTGGGAAAATAGTTTTACCAACCAACTTTCACCGAAGAAAGGAAACGTGATTATGCAAATTAAGCATATTATATAAATTCTGTATTCAGTTTTGAGAGTTAGTTGGTGAGTGGATGATCGTGAATTTATTAAGTGCAAATCTGAGTTTATCAATTGAAGAATTCTAAGAGGAGGATCACTCGACGGTGATTAAATCTGGATAAGGATTACATTCAAGGCCTCAACTGTAGGACTCGACTTCATAGAAGGACTCGACTTCCTTATTTAAATAGAAGTTAGCTTATTAGTGCATGACGTAGTTTATATTGAGCTTGTATAAGTTATCGTAGAATCAGTTAAGGGTCCGTAATATTATCCCCAGGCTATCGGGTCTCACCTTCGCGCTCTACATACTGATCAGATTTCTTAATTGGATTATTATTGTGCTTGCTTGATATTTTGCGTCAATAAAATAATTAGAGGGAATCATGTCGACTGATTATTCAGTTCTTCCCACACCTCTAGCCGGTTCCGAGGGATGACAAGAGGGATCAGAGGGAAGCAGGAACTGACAAGCATTACAACTTGAACTTATTGTGGTTTGTGTGTATTTTTAATTGTAAAAAACCATGTTTACTTATAATCTTGTTATTTGCAGGAAATATGTATGGAAAAAGTAAAAGCCAAAGTCATTGGCAATCCGATTTTGAAGGTGGAGACTATACCGACAATGACTCTCAGTTCTCGGAAAATGGAGGTTAGTATTTTTTAACCCTAAATTCAAATTAATTTAACAGAGAGATAGAAACCAGCAAACAATGCTTCTTCGAAATTTTTTAAAAAAATTAAGATTCAGTGAAAAACATCGCACTCACTCGCGACGAAGATTGAAGGAGTGTATAAAGTACTGAATGCCCTAATAAAATGAACAGAAAAACTAAATTTACGGGTGAAAAGTGTAATAAACATATTGCATTTCCTACTTCTCTCCTTTTTCATCTTTATATGCAGATTTTACGGTAAACAGGTGTTGACACCCTTGGGTATGAGATACCCTGCGGGAGAACTCGTTCCTTTTTTTCGCGGGAGTGATGTCGAGTTAAGCTTTCTAGACTCCAGTGAACAATGAAAGAACCTCACACTCACGTGATACAGGTGATACATTTGCAAGTGACCTTGAGCCTATTTCTTTGGCGTACTCCTAATATCACTTAGGGCTTGCGTTATGGATGCACAAATTGTTGTGCAAAGAAACAATTGTTGAATTTTTTCGGAGTTTACGTTATTTAATGACATTTTTCATTACGTTAGAATTATCCATCTTTGATTTATTCTACAGTATATAGAGAGTATATATCTACAGTATATATAGAGAGAGCTTTCAGAAAGTGAAAAGTAAAAAGGGTCTGTGAACAGAATTATTTCGCATTTATGTTAGGATTTATAGTTTGATTCTAACAGAAAAAAAAATTTTTTTAACGTGACATAATAAAATTTTTTGACTGTTATAGGTGTCTTGGGGTCACGATCTCCAGATCTTTGCCAGCGTCTCCGTTCATTATACGTCGACCAGTTGTACACAGATGTGAAATTTGTGGTCAATTGCGGAATGAAACCGAAACCGGAACTTAAAGCACACAAAGCCATTCTAGCCGTCGGAAGCCCAGAATTCGCAAAAATGTTTTTTGGAGGCTTTTCGCAAGATTCGGGACGACCGACCGTTTCAGAGTACGAGATCAAAAATATACCTTACGAAGCTTTCAAGAATATTGTCGAGTAAGTAATATTGTGGAGTAAGTGGTTAGATTTTTGTATATGACGGAAAAACCTTAAAATTTTCGAAGAGCGTGATAAATGCAAGTCAGAGTAAAAAATCATGATCAGCGGTTTTAAATCAGGATTTGGCATCTCGTAGCTGTGGAAGGCTGAACCAATCTACTAATATGATACAAGGTTTGTACAGTAGGAAATATTTGAAACAATTCGATTCCCTTGGCAATGTATGCATAATTAGGGAATTGAGGTTGTAACGTTTTCCCTCTTCGCAGCTGCAAGAGCGTCTTTACTATACATATAGCATTACGCCGTTCATATCCACACGTCCACCCCTAAAATATTCTGGGGTCCTTTCATCTGACATGCCTATGATCGATTTCCGTGAGAAACCTAATGTCTGGATTCTACCTGCGAGCCGGAACCTCAAGTGTAATTCAAAAAGAAAGAAGGAACCGCTCCCTCGCCAAGAGAGTGAAGAGACAGTCCGTGTGAAACATTCGAAAAGATATGTGCTGTTTGTCTCCTTAACAACTAACGCACTCTGTATTATTTAAATACCCAATAGTTTGAATAGCTTATATGTAAATGTAAAGAGTGTAATTAATAGCTGTAGACATAATACACTGACCTCCAAAAGTTAAGGAACAACATGTTTTTCGAAGCTCACCGTAAAAAAAATGACAGTAGCAATAAAATTTATAGTTTATATTAATGATAAAAATGAACTTTTTAAAAATTTATGCAAAAACAATAGCTACCACTTTTTAATAGGAAAGAACATATATATAAGTTAAAGAAAAATATGCATATATCAGGCTTTCGTAATTACGCGTGTAAGTTTTGTTGATTTAAAACTTTTTTTAGCAGATTTGTTGACAATAGGCAGTGGGGTCTCGCAATGTCTGAGAGAAGCCGTTTGCCCGATTCGTTAAGGTGGAGGGCGGTCGGATGGATGGAAATGGGGTTGTCACAGGCTGATGCTGCTAGGCATCTTAATGTGTCTTGTAGTGTGGTCCACCGTCTCTGGAATCAATATCAAACCGAAGCATCTGTATCCAGAAGACATGTTCCAGGCCGACCACGAGCTACAACACCTGCAGGAGACCGTTTTATCGCTCTTTCGGCCCGAAGGAGAAGAAGAATTTCTGTGCCACAACTTGTTGCAGACCACTCTGTAGCATCAGGAAGAAGAATATCCGGTAGTACGATGCGAAGGCGTCTTCACAATTCAGGTCTCTGTGCAAGGCGACCAGTTGTGTGTATGCCCCTCAACAGACGACAAAGAAGGGCCCGATTAAATCTTGGGCAAGAGAACACGTTTCCTGGACTAGACAGCGATGGGCTTCTGTACTCTTAACAGACGAGTCCAGATTCACCCCTGGAGAGCGATTCAGGACGTCTGCTCATCTGGAGGGAACGAAGCACCAGGTATCATCAATCCAACACTGTTGAAAGACACAGTTACCGAGGTGATGAAATAATGGTTTGGGCAGGGATCTCACTCGGTGGTCACACTGACCTGCAGACCAGGGAGGAACTCTGACTGGTGTGAGATATCGGGATGAGATTTTTGATCCATATATCCGCCGTATGCCGGTGCAATTGGCAATGACTTCATTCTGATGGATGATAATGCACGATCTCACCGAGCTGTAATTGTTGAAGAATATCTTGAGGACCTTTGTTTGGAGCGAATGGAATGGCCAGCTCGATCTCCAGACTTAAATGCTTTAGAGCATCTTTGAGACTATCTTCGTAGACAGGTTGCTGCTTTAAGTCCTCCTCCAAGGAGAGCTGGAACAAAGCTTACTCCGTGTCTGGTCTTTGCTTCCCATTTCGGTAACCGACAACTTAGTTGACAGCATGGAAATTCGATGTCGCCAATGCATTCAAGCTAGGAGTGGGCATATCCTTATTAAAACCCATTTTTGCTATGTTTCTATGACATTTTACCACATAAAACTGTGATTATTATTTTTTCCAAGACTTGACTTTTCCATCGAAATTGCCTTTTTTCTTCTTTTTTTTTTTTGTAAATCATTTTTGAATTTTTTTTATGTAAACTTATATCTTGCAGTCAATACATAACTGTTTTGTGCACATGTCATCCGAATTTGGGTGCTTCTGCATTCATTCATTTGCAAATAAGGCGCAAGAAACCGGTTGTTCCTTAACTTTTGGAGGCTAGTGTAAATAATAATTTAATTTCTTAAATCTTACGCTACCCATCAATTTCCTCAAAAGTTACAAGGTGAAGAACTCATTTAAAGTTTTATTTTGTATTAATTTTTCGTCGTTTAAAGACATTTATTAACAAAATAATAATAATAATAATGAGCAACATAAAATCTAAGTATTTCTTCAATATAGTTAAATAAAATATAAATATTTTTATAATGCGTTCCTTGTCCCTGCATCGATGTATTTCACATTACGATATCAGGAATGTGACTTTCAATTTGAATGTTAACTTTTTTGAAGACTCAAACTATTTTTCATATAAATCAGTAGCTCATACAGGGCGGGGCGCGGAAACTTCTTTTTTTAACATGTCGCAATGATGTTCGTAGGAAGGGGAAGGGCGGGGGTAGGGGTTCGGTGGAAGGGGTGGAGTTGTATATGGTGTATTTCTACCCATCTCAGTCTCAAACATGTTATGATGGAGCCAGCAGAGCACTTTTGCCGTTGAGGCGTATTTCTCGAACGGTCGGTCAGTGGTTGCAGTGCAACGTGCCTTTCGTCGTCACTTCGATATTCCTCCACGAATTCGTGTTCCTCCTGATCGGAACTGTGTTTTAATATGAATGGATACCTTCCGAGCAACGGGGAATGTCACCAAATAAAGGAAAGGACCTCCAAAGACAGTTAGTGTGTCTGAAAATAAGGAACGAGTTCGTGTGCCAATTCACTCTGGTATGAGACAATGATCCAACAATTCTTCTTTTACCCGCTCTCCAAGAAAGGGATTTTAACAACGTTTGGTTACAACAAGATGGGGCCACAGCCCACATCTCCAGGGTTTCCATGGGTATTTTAAGAGCAGCCCTCCCCGAATGGCTGATCTCCCTGCGAGAGGACGTAAACTGGCCTTAGTGTTCACCTAATTTATCCCCTCCTGATTACTTCCTGTGGGCTTATTTCAAGTCCCTGGATCACAAAGATTGCTCCAAAACTCTGGAAAACCTACGGAACAACATCTGAGCCGATACTGACAATATCCCTGTCGATAGGCTTGAAAAGGAGGCTCAAAGTTTTCGAAATCGACTGCATGAGTGTATTGATAATGGAGGGCGACATTTAACAGACATTGTGTTTAAAACTGTGTAAATTAAAAAATCCAATGTTGTGTGGTAGGCGGAAAAGAACAATAAAGCGGAATGAAACATGTAGTGTGTTTTATTGCATTTTCAAAAAAGGAAGTTCCCACACCCCACCTTATATAAACCAGCTCGTAGAACCAGTAGCGAACTTAGACCTCTCTCATGAAGGTACATTCTAAAATCACGTTGATGAAAGTGCAGAGGAGTAATCTCTATGGTAAAAAATTAAAAATCTGTTGGCGTATGGGAGGAAGAGTTTGAGCCCCCAAATTGCCCTCCCCTTGTGTATGCCCCTTTGTAGAATCAAAAGTGGAAAGCTAAGTGCAGACAATTTTCTCTCTCATTTAAATCTCTCCAACAATGACATCGAATAATTTAAAATTACTGTGGTGTTGAGTGCCACTGAAAACTGTGCCGCATACCATAAGTTGCCGACGCCTATTATAAATCAACCACTACGTGAAGAGCTTTGATTATGAACGTGTCACTTGGTATCAGACCTGCTGTCAAGGTGGAATAATGCAGTGATGGAAAACATTTTTAGGATCACGCCAATTTTATTTGTTAAAATACTTTTTGTACGCGAGATGCTGTTCAAATAGTTTAGGTAACCAAGCAAAATTTTGTATTACACTGTGGTAAACTAGATATCCACGAACACATCAAACTTCATCCTTAAGGGAATCCAGTACTTTTCTAAATTGCAGCTCTGTGTGAACATAGCTGACCATCGACACCCATGACCAATTGTTACCACACAGCCCTTACTAACTGGACTGTTGATTTTGTTAAATGTAAAGTAGCGGATTTGATGTTTACAAGCAAAATATTAATAAATACTATATCACAAGTGAATTTCATAACCTCGCCTCTTTGTTGTCACTCATATTTATGTAAAATGTGCGCCAATGAACCCTCTGCTTTTAAACAATACTCCATCTTGTATTTGCTTTTTATTAAAGAATCCTTCAAAATAATCAATCACATATCTTTACTTACAGGTATCTTTATACAGACGATGTGTATTTTGAGGAAAATTCTCTGGTCTTGCAGACTATGCTGGCTGCCCGGAAATTTCAAATCCAACCTCTGGTGACCAGGTGTGAATCTTATTTCGAATCGTCTGAGATCAACGAAGAGGATGTGTGTAATACTCTCCAACTGGCCATCGAGAGCAAAATAGAATCATTAAAAGAGCGGTGCTCACAGTTCATCCAAGAAAACACTCGAGGAGTAATCAGGTTTGGTTTATTGTTGCACAACTATCGATGAAATGTCCCAAATTGTCCCTTCCTCTGTCCCAAATTAGTTGCTACATTTGGATACTTTTTTACGATTATTTTTATGATGTTTTTATGATTTTGTTTAAACATTTTTTTATAGATTTTAGGGTGTTATGCTATCAGTTAACAACACTTGCTTACTGAGCATTTTTTAAATCTTTTTTATCTTCCTTAAATCAGTAATACATAAATTTAAAAAATCCAGGGTTCGAACATTCTTAAAGCCACGCCTCATTTCGTAAAGACTCTTTTACCAGTAATCGCATAAAACTATCTTCTAGCTGTGTTTGGTCCTTCTACACTCATGTCCATAAATTAAGGATAATGAAGTTCAGACAAAGAAAGAGCCAGAAGCAAAACAAATTTGACTTATTTGTAAAGTCTATTTATTAAACTAAAGGTAATGAGCAAAAAAGATGCTATATAATTGACATAATTAATAAAAATTGCGATTTTTACTCCCTGGAGCAAATTTCAAAAAAGAACCATTTACAAAAAACAGTATAACATGGTTAGTATGATGGTTAATACGGAGTATGTCTCCCGGACGATGCAATACAGGACTTACAACTCCCTACGCATGCTGAGTATAAAATTATCAATCTGATCTTGGGGAATATTACACCACTCATCAAGCAATGCCCTCCGAAGTTCCGGTAGACAGGTGGGAGGGGGTTGACGGGCTGCAATTCGTCGGCCAAGCATATCCCACACATTCTCTATTGGATTCAAGTCGGGTTAGTATGCTGGCCAATCCATACGAGTGATATCCTCCGATTGAAGGCATTCGTCTACAATGTTTGCACGGTGAGTACGGGCGTTGTCATCCATAAACAGAAATTCAGCACCCATGGCGCCCCGAAACAAACGTACATGTTGTTAAAAATGACATCCCGATAGATGTGGCCTGTCATCGTTACACTCTGAACATGCAGGTCAGTTCTGGAACCAAGAATAATTCCTCCCCAAACGAGCCGTCCTGCACCACCGTAACGGTGTCGTTCAATGGTGGTAACGGGTACCTGGCGCTCTCCATATGAAAGTCCGGCGAGAATCAGACTGCAAACTAAACCTGGACTCGTCGGAAAACATCACACAAGACCACTGTTGCGGTGTCCACAATGCATGCTCTCTACTCCAGGTTAATCGCAGGCGACAGTGAGTTGTGGTAAGGGGAACACATCTGACAGGCCTACGAGCATATAGACCAATGTGCCCTAAGCGTCTGTACACGGTCCGCCTTGAAACTGTCGTACCGATAGCTGAAGAGAGCTGGCTGGATAGGTCTGATGCTGTGCTCCGTCTGTTTCTTTTGGCAGTAACTGCCAAATACCTGTCCTCATTCGGCGTTGTAACTCGGGGGTGACCTGTGCTGTAACATCTACTCACATTACCATCATCTTGGAATCGTTGTCAAAGCCTGGAGATGACACTCTGGGCGATTCCAAGTTCCTTGGATACTTCTAGCTGGGTACGTACACATTCCAGTCGTCCGATAATTCTACCACGTAAAAAATCATTCAAATGCTTCCTTTGTGCCATAACTATGCGGTTATTGCACTGAAAGGCTTTTAAAGCGCTTGTGAACAATTTTACTTCTTTGCCACCATTCCTTATATACCCCTCTCTTACACTCTCGTCATGGTGACGTACTATCCGCGCCATCCGTTGGTTTCCTGTAATTTGCATATTCTTCTTCAAGATGTGTGTGATAATTCTACAGATAAAATTTTTATTTTAGAGTTCAATTTCTGTGTGACTCTGAATTATCCTTAATTTATGGACATGAGTGTATTAATCCTCTGGGGAAAATTCTTCTTCAACTGTAGTTGAAGTTTAAAATCGTCTTCCGCAGAGAGAACTTGATTTTATGCTAATCTGTTTGCTTAGTTAAACCTTGACAATGGGTGTGTTAGAGTTAGCCCTTACGCTATCATTCAAGTGGGTTGAAAGAATTGCCTTTCGATAACGTGGAAGTAAGCGAAAAGTTTTGAAGTGGATTATAGGAACTTAGGAGAGATTCGACAATTGCTCTACCATCGGATCTACAGCAAATAAGTGTTTAATTGATTGTCTTATAAGCTTAAGGTAGGAAACTAATTAGGATTGCTCCCTCGGTTTATTATCTTTAATTGATTTGTCTGAAATAAAAGTAATTATTTTTATAACAATGTCTGTTTATTGGGTGTTCCAAATTGCACCTGAAACTTCTGGATTGCTTATGAATCGTGAATTCATTAGGAAGAAAAGTATTTTTCTGGTATACTGGTGATTGAATCGGTTACAGAATGAGGCGTGGTATAAGAGCGTGCAAATACTATAAATTTGCTTCGAAGAATTTGTCCCAGTAAAAAATGAGAATGAAAATATCAAGTTGTAATAATTTTGATCACAAATAAAACAATTTTATTTGATATTTAAGGAATTTCTTGCACACAATATAGCTTCGGGATTACATGCCAGATTTCGGGAAAGTAGATTTTGACGATGAAGTTTTTTTTATTGAGATGGGTGATTTTGTACTAGTTGCCTACACCTGACTTCATAAGACTTTCCATACAAGTCTTGTTAAGTTAAAAATACATTGTCAAGCTTTTCTACTTCCTTTATTTTGAAAAGCGACTTCAACAGCACCAATTAAGTTGTCAATATTCAACCAAATTCAAATTAAGTTGCCAATCAATTAAGTTGTTAATAAGAAAATAAATCCTTAGCGTTTTTATTCTTGCTTTTTATGCAGTTTTTAGCCCAAGGGTAATTAATAATCTATCCTTCCCATCAAGTGTGGTGCGAACGCAGTGGTGAATGAATGGGCTTTTCACTGACAGTTGGAAAGAACCTACCCTAAAGGTGTGGAAGGAAGTAAAGGATCATTCGACATGATAAATTCCAATTATTTTATTTATCACTTTAATCGACTCAAACACTTCACTATAAATAGGATAATGCAGTCAAGCAACAGAAGGAAGAGACGAGAGTCGCGTTTGGGGAGAAAACATTAAATAACTTCTTTATATTAAAGGTTCTTCCCTAATATTACTTTACACAGCAAGTATGTACTTAATGTCCGCTTAACGACATTAATACTTTAAATATCAACGTAATAAGAATGTAACAGTACCTGCACTTATGCAGTCTTCTAGTCAATTCAACTTATCTTTAACGCTTCCTGGCTATAATCTTTTACAAGGACTTTCTAACCATTTATGGTAATCTTCACCTTGTATCCTTCTTGTCACCTCTCGTTAACTAAACTTATAACTTTCTATTATCTATTCTCTTCATTTCTAATTCACTAACTCTCAAAACTCGCGAACAAGAAATATATATAATAAACTTAATTTGCATATCACGTTTTCTTCTTTATCAGAAGATTGGTGAATTTTGCTGGTCTAAAGAATACCCAAGAAGATTATTAATAGAAGGTCGCGTATAGATCCGTCACACAGGGCAACAACTGTTGAATGACTTGGAAGTCATTTTTTTTTCTCGTTAAAAAACCGAAACAATCATGCGCATTGAGCAATACAGTTAATTTTATGGCCAATTCATAGCAAAGCCATCGTAATTCTGTTCAAAATGCCACCTGTAACTGAATCCACGTTCGTTATACCGCTTACGGTGCCATTTATTGATACATTTAAGAATTTTTTTTTTCTTATGCCATATGTTTTCCTCTTCAAATTTTTACACAGCATTTTGAAAGTGAGCAGCATTTTGAACTTTAATTATTCACCTTGAATTCTTTTAATATTTTTTTCTGTCATTACAGGTCAAATGGCTTCAAAAATTCCTCCCTGTCAACCGTGCGACTTATTTGCAAATTACCACAACTTAATCTGCGGTCTGAAGAAGAACTTTTCGAAGCTGTTCTCGAATGGATTGAACGCCAACCAGGAGCCCAAACCAAGAAGCGAGAGCTCATTTTACCAATTCTGAAACATATCCATTTCATGAGCATTGCACCTGTAAAGTTTTCTAACCTGGTTCAACGATGCCCCGATATTTTCACCGCTGAAGAGGCCATGAATATTCTCATGTACCTATCCAATCAGAAACAGAACGCGGGCGTTAAGTTGCCCACGTGGTTCAACAAAGGTCCCAACCGTTGCATCAGTGTTCCCCTGGTAGAAAGATTGAAAGGTATTTAAATAAATTTGTTTTATTTACGTAAAATGTTCTTTGTCGGTAATTTTTACACGAATGTTTTTAAAATTTAATTTCATTTGTTTCCATCCAGAGGTTCGCTTGCATGACGACAAGAGGGTGACTATCGCTTTGCGACCTTTCCATAGAGGATCCTTGAGTAGCTTGACTAGCGTTCTGGAACTTAAGTGCCACGAGGGACAGCAACACATAAAGGCAATAAAACTGACCTTCGGAGATCCAGTATCGGAATACAGTTACATAGGACACATGGTTATAACAGCAACTTGCACTGCATCCAACTTCACCTTCAGGGAGCACATAAAGATTCAAAACTCTAAAGAAATCATCGTGACATTCTCTAAAAACTTACTGGTACATGCGGGACAAACTATCGCCATCCGTGCAGAAGCGAACGAAGTAAGGAACTATACGTTCCTCCAGTTTGATGAATCCAATTCTTTCGCAGAACCTAATCCTTTCGAATGTTTTCTTGGAAGTATCCCGAAGCAGAATCGCTTGTTCTTTATTAGCGAAGTTATCTATCGTAATTTGCCTGCCAGACGAAGAAGACCTTTCTCCAATTTCGGGGGCAGAGGATATGGCAGGAGAAATTGAAATTTCATTTATGCTTTTTACTGTGATTGACTTGAGACTTTAAAATGCACAAGATTTGATCCAGAAAGGGAGCTGATATCCCGAGATATAGTCTTTCATTAATGGACTGGTAGAATTTTACCGGAAGATACTGGCTTGGTAGTTTCCGGAATGTTTGGTGCCGTTTGAAAACGATACAATTCTTTGGAATAAATTACCAATGCTGTGGATCAGAAATTGTTTAATCCAGAATCTTTTGAATAAAAAGTACCTTTTTTTTCTGTGTTGATTGGCTATAAATTGCAATGACGAATTATAAAAACTTCATCTTTGCTTTAACATTCCCTAATAGCATAAGTAATAATGTGTTTAATGTAGAATTCTGACGTAGTAATACATTTTTATTACTGTGTTAAACCCCTTATTTTTTAAAAAAATATTACAGTTATTAAGTTATGTGAAGTGTAGTGCCCAGTGGTAGTGTATCGCGCTTCTACGACACAGGTCCGGAGTTCAGATCCCGGGAAGAGCAAGGTCGACTCAGCTTTTCATCCCTTCAAGTAGGTTGATAAAGGAGTACCAAGCTTGCTTGGGAACTGAACAATTGGGATTTCGCATCTGACTGACCACTTGATCGAAACATCTGAACATGCATCCCAGCGTCTAAAGTCACGTAAACTGAGATAGGCCAGTAGGTCTTGGCCCTCATGGGCTGTTGCGCCACTGAGTTCATTACAGTACAGGGTGATTAAAGTTCCACTTTCATAATTTTATATATATATAAACACTGGTCAGAATGACTTCAAATTTGAACTGAATATAATTGAAGAAGTGGGAAACAGTATAACACAAGAAAAAAGTTCCAAATTCTTTCAATAGATGTCGCTACGAGAGGCAAAACGAAAGTGTTTAACTCAGTGGCGCGCACAAGAGGGGTGTCCTGGGGTCCGGACACCCCCTCCCCCAAAGCCTTTGAGTTTTTTTCGATTGATGATAATCCTATATATATAACGTAAAATTGAATTAATTACTTGTAATTAACAATTTATTTAATTCAATAATTTATTTCTTACTGTTTTTTGTCAACAAAATCAGAAGAATCAATTGGTGTTGTCTTGTGGTATTAATACGAGTTGGGGGACTTTCGACAATGGACTTCCCCCTTGAAAAATTTTTGTGTGCGCTACTGGTTTGACTACAAATGACATTTTGAATCGAATTACGCCTGCTTTGGCGTGAGTTGTTCACAGAGACGTCTTAAGGCATGGACCAACTGGGTTCGGGCCTAGGGCCTCATCCTCGGCGTGGGCCTCATTTCGTTCTCGACTCTGTCTTAATAAGATCATGATCCGGATAATTTTAATGATCAAATATTATTCATGTACATATTTTCCGAAAAACAGGCAATTTCAAACTGCATGTCAACTGGCAACAGTGGTTAGACCGTATTAATATGTGATGACTGTTGTCCATAACCAGGCCTAATACCATAAGCAATCATTTAACTCATTTAGTCGAAATGCGGCCATCGGTCGAGCCGTGCACATTTATTTGTTTTAAATTACCATTTGAAAGAGTATTTGACTATGCAAGCTGTATACTGTCTACTTTTAAAGGTCTCAGGTAAGGCCTATTTTTGCATAGGGGCCCAAGGCCTCAACAAATCTTATATCTAGGCCTCAAAGAGTCTTATGACATCCCTGGTTGCACCTGAAACCATTTGCATTCTTCAATGAGCAGGATTGTTTCGGATTTTTTGTTAGAAAAATATTTCCCAAATCATTCAATGGTTACTGCAGTATTAATGAAAAGCCCATCCTCCGCAGCAAGCTAGAAACACATTGGATGAGAAAAATAGGTTTTAATGGTCCTTGGGCCAAAAACCACATAAAAAGCAACAAGAAAAACTCCAATTATTTTTTATTTTGTGCTATTAGGTGCTTGTTACTAACACTCAGTAAAAAAATTTAAATTCAGGTTGCTAAATTTTAAATAAATTCATCAGACTTTCATCATCTACTGGATCTTTATTACACATGCTTCCTCTAGGCAGTCAGTACAGCGAGTCAGAGTTGTTCTCCACTCACACCACGTTTTTTATTAACAACTAGCTGTTACCCGCCCGCTTCGCTGGGAATTTCATGATGTTTTATAAATTTTTACTGCTTATATATATGCATAAATTATTGATATCTAAGTCCTGCATTAAGAATTCGATTGTATTGAAAAATATACTTAGACCTGTAACTGTCGCCTGTTGATAAAAAAAAAGGGGGCAGAACTCATCTAATTTGTGTTTTCTAAAAATCTCTAAAATTGAAGCATAGAATGATGTTTGCTCTTTCGTAACACAAAAACCAAGTGGATTCCCGCAAAACCAATTTTCGGTGGATCTCTACTCCGTAAATTGAAGATGCAAGCCAAATTTCAAGTCTAAATCTAACAGAAGAAAAAAAAAGTTTTATTATCAATATCCCCGTAATCCCGTCGAGAGCCGTTTTCCAAAATAACCGCTCTTAGCGGATTTCAACTCAACAAAAGAAAAATGCAAACCAAATTTCATTATTATAGTCCTTGTAGCTCCAAAAAAGTAATTTTTTTTGTCAATACGTCCCAGTAACCCTTTGCATCCCCCCCAGAACTTGATTTGCTTAAAATACATTCTTAGTGGATCCCTATTCAACAAAAGAAACATGCTTAACAAATTTCAAGTATATGGGTCTAACAATTAAAAACAGGAATTTTTTTCTGTAACTCCTCTAGACCACTCGCAACTCTCCTTGGGGGTCAATTTTCGTTTTACTCTTTGTTAGAGGAACTCTATTCCATGAAAGGAACATGCCTACCAATTTTCAAGCAGGATAATCAAGTAGTTTAAAAATGGAAATATTTATCGATTATGCCTCTTAATATCCCGAAATTAAATTTAGTAGTTGATATTCGCGAAACCCATTTTGTAGCGGTTCTCTACTTTACGAAAGGAATCTGCTATCAAATTTCAAGACTGTACGTCTAACATTTTAAAAATGGGGATAATTGTCTATAACGCCACTTGAGCCCCCGCAACGCCACTTCTGGGTCTGTTTTCACAAAACCAATTTTGTAGGGGAATTGCACACTATGAAAAGAATCTGCTTAGCAAAATTTGAAGACTGTGCGTCCAATAAATTAAAAATGCAAAAAAAAAAAAAAAAAAATATCAATAACGCCCTTTGAACCCCCGCAACGCGGCTAGGGGTCGATTTTCACAAAACACATTTTGTAGTGTATCTCTATCCTATGAGAGGAATCTGCTTACCAAATTTCAAACTGTGCGTCTAATAGTTTAAAAATAGAAATAATTATTTATATCTGCCCTTAACACCCCTTGGGGGTCAATTTTTCCCAAACCTGTTTTGTAACGGATATTTACTCCATGAAAGAAACATTCCTACCAATTTTCAAGCAGGGAGGTGAAGTAGTTTAAAAACGAAAATATTTATCTAGTACGCCACTAAATCCCCCGCAACGCCATTTAGAGGTCTGTTTTCACAAAACCTTCTTATAGCTGATCTCTACTCTATAAAAGAAATCTACTTATCAAATATAAAGACTGTGCGTCTAATAGTTTAAAAATGAAAATAATTATCTATAACGCCCCTTAAGTCCCGCAACGCCACTTGAGGGCAATTTTCACGAAACCCATTTTGTAGCGTATCTCTACCCTATGAGAGGAATCTACTTACTAAGTTTCAAGACTGTACGTCTAATAACTTAAAAATCGGAATTTCTAACGCCCCGCAAACAATTGCTGCTAATTTGAAATTACAAACAGACACTTCAATTTTATTTATTTGTATAGATATAGATTGGGATTATAATAACTATTGTTTAAATGTGACTAAAAATGTAAATAAAAAAAAAAGAAAGGATTAAAACTAACCGTAAAACTTATCAATTTTTGTTTCTTGCATTGCTTTTTGCTTATGAAGCCTTGATTTATTATTTTTAAAAGTGCATCCGAAACAGCCGATGCTCTACTTAACTGAACAGTGAGATAACTATCATAAAAAAAAAATTATGGCACGTGTCAGCGTATTATCATGTGCGCGTAACACTATTATGTCTCATGAAGAGCATCGGTCGCCAGTAACCAAAACAACGACTTCATTAGCTCAGCTTGGCGTTCATCTTGGCATTCAGTTTCACGTTCACCCGTATAGTTTCCGTTCCCGTAAGAATACGGGAATAAAATATAGCCTATGTTACTCCCCGTTAATGTAGCTTTCCATTAGTGAAAGAATTTTTAAAATCGCACCAGCCGTTTCCGAGATTAGCCGGAACAAACAGACAGACAGACAAAAAATTTTAAAAATTGGTTTTTTGTTATGAGTACCGTATATACTTTTAGTGCATTAAGTAAAAAGCTGCTAATTTGAAATTACAAACAGACACTTCAATTTTATTTATTTGTATAGATAACAAAATAAGTTTGTTGACAGTTAACAGATATATTATTAACACAGATAAAAATAAAAATACTAATAACTGAAATATAAATTATAAAATAATTTAAAAATTAACAATAAATGCATTATTATTAGTTAACATTTATTATTTAAGTTAACATTTATTCTAATAGAATTAATTTAGTTTGCTAAACCATGCCAATCATCATCAACTGATTTCTGAAATAGCTTGACACTAACATCTAGTGGTGAAATATGAATTATTTTATCCTATAGTTATACCGTTTGTTTCTTTATATATTAAAAAATTTATAGAATACTAGCTGTTACCCGCCCGCTTCGCTGGGAATTTCATAATGTTTTATAAATTTTTACTGCTTATATATATGTATAAATTATTGATATCTAAGTCCTGCATTAAGAATTCGATTGTATTGAAAAATATACTTATACCTGTAACTGTCGCCTGTTGATAAAAAAAAGGGAACAGAACTCATCTAATTTGTGTTTTCTAAAAATCTCTAAAATTGAAGCATAGAATGATGTTTGCTCTTTCGTAACCCAAAAACCAAGTGGATTCCCGCAAAACCAATTTTCGGTGGATCTCTACTCCATAAATTGAACATGCAAGCCAAATTTCAAGTCTAAATCTAACAGAAAAAAAACAAAAGTTTTACTATCAATATCCCCGTAATCCCGTTGAGAGCCGTTTTCCAAAATAACCGCTCTTAGCGGATTTCAACTCAACAAAAGAAAAAAGGCAAACCAAATTTCATTATTATAGTCCTTGTAGCTCGAAAAAAGTAATTTTTTTTCGTCAATACGTCCCAGTAACCCCCTGCACCCCCCCCACAACTTGATTTGCTTAAAATACATTCTTAGTGGATCCCTATTCAACAAAAGAAACATGCTTAACAAATTTCAAGTATATGGGTCTAACAATTAAAAACAGGAATTTTTTTCTGTAACTCCTCTTGACCCCTCGCAACCCTCCTTGGGGGTCAATTTTCGTTTTACTCTTTGTTAGAGGAACTCTATTCCATGAAAGGAACATGCCTACCAATTTTCAAGCAGGATGATCAAATAGTTTAAAATGGAAATATTTATCAATTACGCCTCTTAATCTCCCGAAATTAAACTTAGTAGTTCATATTCGCGAAACCCATTTTGTAGCGGTTCTCTACTTTACGAAAGGAATCTGCTTATCAAATTTCAAGACTGTACGTCTAATAGTTTAAAAATGGGGATAATTATCTATAACGCCACTTGAGCCCCCGCAACGCCACTTCTGGGTCTGTTTTCACAAAACCAATTTTGTAGGGGAATTGCACACTATGAAAGGAATCTGCTTAGCAAAATTTGAAGACTGTGCGTCCAATAAATTAAAAATGAAAAAAAAGTTTATCAATAACGCCCTTGAACCCCCGCAACGCGGCTAGGGGTCGATTTTCACAAAACACATTTTGTAGTATATCTCTATCCTATGAGAGGAATCTGCTTACCAAATTTCAAACTGTGCGTCTAATAGTTTAAAAAAAAATTATTATTTATATCTGCCCTTAACACCCCTTGGGGGTCAATTTTTCCCAAACCTGTTTTGTAGCGGATATTTACTCCATGAAAGAAACATTCCTACCAATTTTCAAGCAGGGAGGTGAAGTAGTTTAAAAACGAAAATATTTATCTAGTACGCCACTAAATCCCCCGCAACGCCATTTAGAGGTCTGTTTTCACAAAACCTTCTTATAGCTGATCTCTACTCTATAAAAGAAATCTACTTATCAAATATAAAGACTGTGCGTCTAATAGTTTAAAAATGGAAATAATTATCTATAACGCCCCTTAAGTCCCGCAACGCCACTTGAGGGCAATTTTCATGAAACCCATTTTGTAGCGTATCTCTACCCTATGAGAGGAATCTACTTACTAAGTTTCAAGACTGTACGTCTAATAACTTAAAAATCGGAATTTCTAACGCCCCTTAAACCCCGCCCCCGCAAACAATTGCTGCTAATTTGAAATTACAAACAGACACTTCAATTTTATTTATTTGTATAGATATAGATTGGGATTATAATAACTATTGTTTAAATGTGACTAAAAATGTAAAAAAAAAAGAAAGGATTAAAACTAACCGTAAAACTTATCAATTTTTTGTTTTTGCATTGCTTTTTGCTTATGAAGCCTTGATTTATTATTTTTAAAAGTGCATCCGAAACAGCCGATGCTCTACTTAACTGAACAGTGAGATAACTATCCTAAAAAAAAATTATGGCATGTGTCAGCGTATTATCATGTGGTGTGCGTAACACTATTATGTCTCATGAAGAGCATCGGTCGCCAGTACCAAAACAACGACTTCATTAGCTCAGCTTGGCGTTCATCTTGGCATTCAGTTTCACGTTCACCCGTATAGTTCCCGTTCCCGTAAGAATACGGGAATAAAATATAGCCTATGTTACTCCCCGTTAATGTAGCTTTCCATTAGTGAAAGAATTTTTAAAATCGCACCAGCCGTTTCCGAGATTAGCCGGAACAAACAGACAGACAGACAAAAAATTTTAAAAATTGGTTTTTTGTTATGAGTACCGTATATACTTTTAGTGCATTAAGTAAAAAGCTGCTAATTTGAAATTACAAACAGACACTTCAATTTTGTTTATTTGTATAGATGAGCAGTGGTTCGTTTTTCACAGCATTTTGAAAGTGAAACTTTAGTTCTAATCACCCTGTAGTTTAACTGGAAATAATAACCGCAACATGCGTTTTCTATAACTTTCTTTTTTTAATTTTGCACATTGCGTAAGATTTTTTATTTTGATCTACATTTATAAATTGCACATACGCTTGATTTTTTTTGCGAATCAGAGAATAGGAAACTATACCGTGTGCACATTTGGTGTACACATTTATTTGTGTGCCTGTTTATTTCTAACAATTTGAAACACAAATAATTTTAAATGTAATTTCTCAAACATTTTTTTTTCTTCCTTTATAGGAATTTCTTTTTATTTTCCATATTATTAGTAGCATTCACAGTTATTTCCTATACAACGTCCTTTCAAGGTCATTACAGGAAAATTATTGCAGTATTCTTCACAGGCTGCAGCATCTGGACACAGATGGATCCCAACCGTGATTCGATCAATATGCAGAGCTGAAATTAAGAATAATTTATTCAGCACATTGAATTGTAATTTTATAGAAGATACAATATGAAAAATATATTAATATAAAACATCGTAAAAGAACTTCATTTGGGCAAGAAAAAAAAGATTCCACTGAACATTTGACATTTAAATTTCTAAGATTTTGACAATTCCAAGTTTAAGGAATTTGACCACGTTCGGAACCGCGATTTGGGGGGGAAAAGCGTTTAAATAAATAAATTTTTGATAAAAAGTGTAATTTTGAAACCAGTCCAAATCCCTTCTACCCTGTGACCCAGCGAAAGGTGGCCTGTACCTGTATGTACTGTTTTGTAAATATTGAAAATTTATTATTAAAAGGAGCACCGTTACTCCAATTTTAGAATGGGGGGGGGGAATGTAAGGATAATTTAAATTAGATCTAAATTAAACCCTAGACAACCTCTAATTTTAAAAGCTTTTATTTAACTTACAATGTATGTATGTATGTATGTATGTATGTATGTATGTATGTATGTATGTATGTATGTAATTTGTTCGGGTGGAATCTTACAACTCAATTTTGAAGCTGATATCTTCCTCCCATTGAGCTGAAATTTTGTATACACGTTTTAGTTTGGATGACAATGCATGTTTTGACCATTTATATTCCGATATTGCAATTAATTAATAAGATATTAATTAAAAACCTTAAACTAGTTTTGGGCGCCAACTTGGATATATCTGCATTGTTGTAATAATTTTATTGTTACAACAATGACAAAAGTTGGCGTCGAAAATCGGTTTTCCGCCAAACTGGAATTTCATAACGTTGCGCTATTGACAGTATTAATTAACTTTGTCTAAAAAATAATTACATTTCTACAACGTAAAAACAATCTAATTTCTACAACGTATGCAATTTTTTTTACAAATTTCTATCTATTTCCTTGGATTTAAATTTCAAAACAAAAAAGTAGAGCTATTTTTCAAGTAGATTGGTACATTGTATACCTTTCTCAACGCTGCCAAGTTAAACTGAGATGGAGTATTGAAGAAATTCTTTAAATAATTTATCTATCTTTAATCTATGAAACTCAGACAAAAAATAATTACAGAATCGGAAAGATCATTTTTTTAATGTATCTTACCCATCAAAAAGGAATCCGCTAGGAAAACAATAAGAGAAAAATATTATCTAGAAATGCAATATATTTTCGATTAAAAAAAATAATTTTACAATAAAATGAAGTAATTTTTTAAAGAAAGTTCCTAATTTTAGGCCTACGAGTAATTTAAATATACCTCATTTTATCACCAGTAATCTAAACACACACTACGACATGTGTCCTTAAATTTAATTACAAATAGAATCTGTTAATTTTATTTGAATTTAATTATTGATTTTTTCAAAATCAAGTTTCTAAAGATGATCTGAGCAATTAAAAAAAAAAAAGATTCTTACGTAGAAGATATTCAATGTCCAGCAAAAAATTATCATTATTTGATAAAACTTTCTTTTTTGATTACAAAATGCGTTTTTAGTCTTAAGCATTTTATTGATTAATACAAATATTTAAAGCCTTTTGAAGTTTTTAATAAACAATTCAAATTTTCTTCTAATATGTTAGAGAAATACTTATCTTCAAAATATTTCAAATAAATAATATATTCTTTAAGTTTTTCAAAAATAGTCAAAATTTTAATTAAACATTTAATAACTTTGTCATTTATGAAGATAATCTCACTAAACCTTTTTTTTTCGTGTGTAGAACAATGTTACCCAAAATCTGCATGAAGATTGAAAAAATTGCTTAAAAAATTACTGATTTAAAAAAATTGTGTTTTTAGTCTAATACCATTTTGCGAGAATCAATTCAGCTAAACCAGGGATGGCGAACCAGCGTTCATTCGAGTTGAACAGGCTGAGAAAACCTGTCCAGCGATAACTAAAAAGTAAAAAATAAATTAAATGTAAAAAAACTTTTTTAAGAACAAGCTTTTATTTAAACGCGCTAAAAAGAATAAAATAAACTTTTCCTTTAAAACTTTTTTTACTATCAACTTATAACGTCATTACACAATTTATATGATATAAAAGCTTGTCGCGAGATTTACCTGTGTAGATAAACAAGTAAAATAAATAACTTGACCTGATTGATTTTGGTTTTTAAAAATTCAAACTAAGTAAATATGAGTACTTAAATCTCGCGACAAGCTTTTATATCATATAAATTGTGTAATGACGTTATAAGTTGATAGTAAACAAAGTTTTAAAGGAAAAGTTTATTTTATTCTTTTTAGCGCGTTTAAATAAAAGCTTGTTCTTAAAAAAGTTTTTTTTTACATTTAATTTATTTATTTTCCCGTTACATCTTCAAGTATCAAATTTTTTTACCCAGTTCGGGAATGAAT
>BMAO01005240.1:0-37987 GCA_019973975.1 Trichonephila clavata
TATATATATATATATATTCCCAAAAACAAATATATAAAAATGGGAGAATTTTTCTATTCCTGCGAATTAGATTTTTATTTATCTGAGTTATCAAAATGAGATTTAATATGTGTGCTTTGGGAGAATCCGCTTTGAAGTTTTAATTTCATTCATAATAATATCATAAAAAACATGCACAACTTTTAAATCTTGACCAAATCCATTTGCTGTTCAATAAACTATACACAAACTCGAATGTTTGAATGAATCATTTGCTCTTCAATAAACAATATCCAAACTAAAATTTTTGAATGAATTGCACAATTTTTTCTTCAAATGATTTTTTACTGCATATATAATGTCAGTCTCATTCACGCACGGTAGAAAAATAATTAATTCATTTTTTATCAGGCTCTTTTCTAGCAGATAATCTGAAACGTGGGTGTGGTAGTTGCTGTCCAGCGTCAAATATTGCTCCATAACTTGATAAAAAAATTGCGGGTAAACCTTTGAAATTTTGCAGGCATGTTTATAAAAATTCAAGGTATCAAAAAGCCAATAAAAAATCGATAGTTTGATGATCTTTAGGGTACCATATCGCCTTAATTTATTATTATGATTTTTTCTTATTTATTTTTATGATTTGAATTAATTAATTTTTGCTTATGATGGTTTCTTATATAATTTTTGTGCTATGCATTTATTTTGGTTTATGATTATTTCTTATATGTTTTTGGGATTTGCAATGCATTTCATTGTCTGATTGAATGTTTAAATGTTTTGAAATTACCCAACTTTTCCTCCTGCTTTGAAACTCAAATAAATTTTAAGTTCTCAGACCTCTAACTCTGTAATAAAACCAGACTATCCATTAAGAAAATTATGCCCAATATAAGAATTTTAATTGGCTGGATGAACGAGATCTTTTCTTTTCCATTTAACCAAACTGAGTCACAGCAATGCGTGGTGGGTACAGCTAATTATTTTATAAAAATATCTTCCTTTCATCAACTATAAGCTTAATTTATAAAATACTGAAACAAACCATTGAAAAAAATAACCTTCAAAATATGAAATCAAATATTAAAATGTTTTTATCACATAAAATTTGATTCTTTTTAAAAGTTATATTTCCTTATGTAATGAATATAAATAATGAAGATTCTAAGAAAGTATTTTTGTTTTATAAAGTAATGAGTGTGAGATTAGTCCTTTTTAAATAAGATATAGCAACTGCTTTCTTTCATAAAATATGACTCACTAAAAAGAAAAGGGAAGAATGAAAAACCTTAAAAATATAAGAAAATGGTAAAATGTTCTTATCGGATATTATTTTCTTAATTTTGTGTAATACATTTAATGTAAATAAAAATAAATTTCTCTGATTTTTTCCTCGTGGTATTTTCTATAGCTATATATTTTTAGTACAAAATTCAAACTTCCAGAAGTAAGCAGTTGTTTCAATAGCTAATGCTATGAAATTTTTAAATCATTATTTAACGGATTCAATACTTAAAATTATTACTAAGGATTCAAATCAATATATTTCTTTAAAAACTTAAGCAGCATTCTTTTAAATTATACATTACTAAAATAATTATAAAAAAATAAAATCGAACATTATTTGTTTTCATCTGTGTGTGGGTAAAACTAAATTAGTTTTTTTTTATTTTTACTCATTTTTATGCTAACGGTATTTAACGATTGATTGGTAAATAAAAATTTCTAATCTATTTATAATTGTACATTCTAAGAAAATATTTATTGTTGAAATAATGAACATGCTTAGTTTTTGCAATGTATGATATCAGAAGTGTTAACTTTAAATTATGTTTCATTAACTGAAGCATTCTTTCGTTTTGTAAATAAAATCCAAAAGAGAAATTAGGAGGAAGAACTTATTTTCCGGGTGGAAAAAATAGGGTGTATGTTTAACACTCGAGAATTTCAACGCAACGCCGGGCTAAATGGAGAGGAAAGAAACCTGTCTGACAAGGAAAAGAAGTTGAACTAATTCACAAAAAGGGGATTTAAATGACATACTTATTTAAATTATTCTCATCGCACGCGCAAACACACACAGAAACCCTACGTCGAGAGGCTAAGGAGTAATTTCCATGGAGATAAAGTTATACATTTGATAAAAGCCTGTCCAAGTCCGGGCTAAGCGGAGGAGGAAGAAACCCGTCCGACTGGGCAAAAAAGAAATTTAGAAACGAGAATTTTAATGGCATATTAATATAGGAATCTCATCCACCGCAGGAGTGCTGATATTGAGAAAGGAAGGGAAAATTTTAAACTAGAGAAAGACCGTGCAACGCCGGGCCGTGCAACTATTCCTAAATTAAAGTACAAGATATAATTTCTTACAATTTATCAAGCAACCAAAGTCTTGAACTATAAATTTAATTTTTAAGTACCTATATATATATAGCGATTGTTTTCAATTTTTTTTTATACAATAAATATAAAATCGAAGCAACAGCTAAAAACTTAAAAAATGTAAAAATTTAGAAATAATGTAGATTATGGAATAAGTGGATATAAATGTTCTTGATCTAGCAGATGTGATGGAGCCAGTTTCAGATTTATTAAGCAAAAAGAGAAAGTCCAATTGAAATTTTAAAATTTATTTTTACTTTAGAATTTGTACCAAATTTCGCTGTTCCACAAAAATTTTGCTTTTCCCCCAATAAATTAAAAAAGTGGAGAGAAGATTTTCTCAAAATTATAATTAATAAAAATTTCTTACGATGCATCTTTTTTTAAGATAGATTGAATGGTTTAACTACAGGGACTAAGGAATAGGGATTAGCTGAAAAAATTTATTAGAATGTTTCAGAATTAAAAGAGAAAAAAAAAAACACTTGTAATTTTTTGCTTATTTTGTTATTCTAAATGTTATAATTTTGTGCTTTAGTTTTTAATATATATATATATATATATATATATATATATATATATGGAAAAATTCTCGTTAATATCATTTTTCAAGTTTTTTATCTGTAACGGTTTGGACCTTTCCAGGACGAAGGGGTAAATAATTAAATGTTAGCTTATCCGCCTACAGGAATCGTAACTTTAACATTGCAGAATTAAGTACTCAGGGTTTTTTCAATTATTTCTTATATAATCACATCGTAAATATGTATCCATCAATCACAAGATCCGTCGGCAGTTTTTGAACTTCCGGTTGCCGCTCTGTGTATTTTCGCCGCTTTTCATTAAAAATGCGTGCTGCTTATTGTAATTGCTATGCGACACCAGACCTGTGTTAATCATCTTTTGCTTTTTGTGTGCATTTTTAATTGTATACGTGTTTGTACTGATTACTACAAATTATATACGTGTTGGAAGTGCTATGCCGAACTGTTCGGGAATTAGCTATTGGGTCGCATTAAGGCTGGACACCCTGTATATTATTATGAATTACATATACATATATAAACTTAAACTTACATTATATTTAGGTTGTATTTCATACAAAAAATACTTGTCACTATCGAATACGATGTTGATATCTGTTCTCCAGCTTCTGAAAAATAAAAATAAAAAACTCTGTTAAACTTTATAGTATTATAATTTAAAAAATTTTCTAAATAATTGCTTAATAGCGTTTTATTGTAAGTTACAATTAATAGTAAATTCGAAATGAATATTGTTAGTGAATAAAATAATTAATAATACATGTGTTACCGTGAAAGGTCGAATTTGGAGAATGCGAATTTTTTCCGGTGAATGTCACACGCCAAACACATTGTTAAAAGCATGCCAAAAATGAATACATAGCTAATGCGTCATGAAAGACCGGATATTTCGTTATATTTTAAAACAGTTATATTTTGGTAATGGAGTCTGGAGACAGATTGTCGCAAAGTCTTTTACTCTGCTAGGATGGAGGTCATGTGGTATCTATTAGTTATATTCAGGTAAACTGCTGTATGCAAATGTTTGTTGGAGTGTGCAGCATTTTCTTATGTAGAGTGAACTAAAAGTCTAAATTGAATATAAAAATCCGCTACAATACGTCCGTCATTTAATATAAGAATGTCATTTTGGTATCATTGGATAGGCCAGTTTTAGTAATTTAACTGTGCAGTATAAGGGAAGAATGATCCTTTTATCCGGGAGCAGGGGCGCACTCGATACTAACATTAATGTTCACGCGGGGAGACTGAGTCACTCCAATCATTAATTTTTTAAAATTATTTTTATTATACAGGATAAAAATCGTAATTTCAGTGAATAATTTTACTAAGAGAAAGTATATATTTACCTACTTTTTAATTTTTCTTTGATAATTTGAGAAAAAAGTCCAAACTAAATTCAAATGTGCATGACTTTAATAAAAGACACACATCGCAGACACTTTTCGCTAACATTGCAGGAATGATATTGGCAGGCAAAAATGTGATATTTTGTTCCAGTTATTGTAGTTTTATTTTCCTTCAATGATTGACAAATATTAGGTTGAACTCTTTCTTATGGAATCTCCCTTCTGGTATAGAGGTTATAACGTTGATTGCGGTGTCGTAGTGCCTGGGTTCGAATTCCGGAGAAAGCATGGATGTTTGTAAGTGTCTTCAAGGCGTGAGGGTACTCTAAATAGCCGTCTAGCTGCAAGTCCTCTCGTGTGTTTAGAGGAAAGGGAAGAGAGGTGTGAGGCCCCTGACCATCCCCTTAAAATTGGGCGAAACCGAGCAAAATCGTACTGTCACCTACACTGTGCTCAAAGCTAAGGCTAACGACAGGCATCGCATAGTCCTTTGCCGTGATGAATTTAGTGGGCTCAATATGGCCTTTGCCGATCACACAGGTGGCGTTAGTAACAACCACTCTTTCTTGCCTGTGTTTGTTTGTGTGTCTTGTGGTACACTTGTGGCTTCATATCTTTCTTCATGGAATTCTTTAGGTATCATTTGAAAATTTTACTTTCCCAAGAGCTAAGGATATTACTATTGGAATTGCATCTACCAGGGTTCCAACTCGAGTGTTTAGCGTTAAAATCGCCGAAGAGAAAGGCTTTGTTGTTATGATTGAGGATAGCATTAAGTTCGGTAACATTAATGGAGCCGTGTGGAGGTTTTATAGATACACGCCATAGTAATAGTCGTGTTGTTGCCTATTTGGATGAAAATCGTTGTATTTTCAAAAGTATGAGTTGTTTCTAAAATGGCGTGATGCTTAATTGAATTTTTAACTAAAATGGCAGTTCCACCACCTCTGTGTGTTGTGCGGTCACTTCTATGACAAGTGTAATTTGTGGAATGCAGAACCTGTCCGGAGGACGAAGGTGTGTTTCTTGGATCCCAATTACGTCGGGGTTATGGAAAATGATGCTTTCCTTTAGCTCATCAATATGTTTACGAATTCCGTTTGCATTCCAACTGAAAACCCTGAGACTGTCACAATTAAACGCGTTGAATGTTAATTATTGTTTTGTTGATTTTGTAGGGCTGCTAACATTGGGGTATTTACATAAAAATGGAGTTACTTAAATTTAAAAAAGAGAGAAAAATAAAGAGAATTAAAGGGAAAAATTAAATGGGCAATGGCGTAAAGCCTGCTAGGAGAAATAGTGGGCGGATGAAGTCCGCCCACCAAGGTACAATGCACCCAATCAGCGGAGTCCGCTGTTGGGCGTGATAGATAAGCACACTCTGTGATTGGTCGAGCGGCCGGTACGAGGTCGAGCGGCCGGTACGAATCAACCTCTCCGTGAACTTGGCGATTTTCAAAAAGAAGCTAAAAATATAAAAGTAACCCATCTCGTTTACAGATTATAGACTTGAGTGCCTCCAACGAAATTGAGTATTACTATTCCGGCCGTAAGGGTTCCTTTTATCTGTCAATATCATTCCGATAGAGAGAGTTTTTGAACCTTTAATCGCTTTCTTAACTGAATCCTTAACTGCTTCTACTTAACTGTCTTAGCATTTATTTTAACCGTCAGAGCAACAGAAAGCAAGTTAACTTTCTCAGGTGCTATTGATAGCTGTTGCTGCAGGATTCTTCTCGTGAATATTATCGAATTTATTTTACCCAGTGTTTGATGGTTTTTAAAATTGTGTGAACGAGAGAAGAAAAGTATCCTCGGAGTAGAAACTTTGATCCTTAAAAAAATTCTGTTGATTTGAACTTGCCTTATATTCCTAAAGAATTAAGCTTCAAATTCTTAACATTTCATTTCTTATTTCTAAAATAGAAATTCCAATGTCTTTGGTGATATCAGACGAAAATGAAATTTGCGATTATAAAAGATTAAAGCGATACTTTTTGCTACGCTCTTTGTTATCAACTGGTATTCATGATCGAATAAGATGTCAAATAGTTTTTAAGATGAAACGTGAATATTTTGGAATTGATTGTGTAGCAGAAACCTTCTGTGAATACTTGTTTTTCGACGAATTTAAAAGAATGTTTAGAGCAAGCCTGGACAAATTTTATCTATCGGAAATTCAAGGTGCTGAATTTCTTCTCTCGCAATGTATAATACTATGTGATGAGGGTGAGCCGACACACTTTAATTTTTTGATAGTGGCCTCCTTTCTAAATCAATCAATTTTCCATTTTCTTCGTGAGTACGAGTGCTTCCGTATTCTTTACATAGCCGATTTTTGCTTCGATGTCTTATACGACAGATTGTTTCGGAAGGTTTTCGAATCTAAAGAAATCTATGAGAAATTGAAATTATTTTGCTTAGACTTTTTAAGAAATTTTTCATCAGAATCGACATTGTGTTTATTGCAGAAGAGCCCTTTTGGTAATTATTGGATGCATTTTGTTGAATCAAGACATAAAGATCCTGCTAATAGTTTTTCTTTGAACGAAAAGGAGCTAGAATTGTTTGAAAAATTTTATTCATTGGAGAGCAATGCAAAAGACGATGAATGTCCCGTATTGAGCACGACAGAAAATGCTAGAAGTTCCTTAAATATACGATCTTTCTATCCATCTGACTGCAAGAATTGTGGTTCCACATGTTCGAATTACTTGAGCTATATCAACCTTCTGTCATTCTAAATAATGACAATGAAACATCTCAGCTTAAAGAAACAAATTGCAATCAATGGTTTTCTAAACTTTTTCGCGGAAGACTTAGAAACCATTACAATGAATATTTTTTAAAAAAAGAAAAGAAAATTTATACTTACCGGAAACATATATACCCTTCGTTCTCATTTAATTGGACACGACTGAAATTAATTGGCTTAGATGAGTTTTAAAATTCAATTTAAAATGTTTGAAAAAAAATTTTAGAAACTGTACAATGGAAAAGGGTGAAAAGTTCCATGGGGTGTTTTAGACGAGTAAGTAATATATTTAAGTATTATCTTAAGACTTAAAACACATTTTGATTATTTTTTATTTGCCTTCACATTTGTAACCTAAGTATTGGTTATTTATTCATCTAATTTTCCTGATTTAGTATGTTTTCTTTTTTTTTTTAAAAATTGTCTAAAAACATTCAATTACATCACTTTTCATTTTACTGTGTTTAATGAAAAATGTATGAAATTTCAACATGTATTTTGAATATTTCTAATTGAGTGAGAATGTTTTAATTATTTGGCTCATTTTATATTGCTTTATATTAGTTGCTTTAAACATTAAAATTATGAATTTTGTGTAAAATATGTTTTCATCACTAAACATTGGTCAATAAAATCTTTTTTTATCCTTGTGTATCAATCTTGTATTTAAGTTTTTCTTAGCTTAAGTTTTAATACAAACTTCGAAATTATTTAATACATGATTTATCGTACATTTGCAAAGATTTCTAAATAATGCAAGTGCAACTAAAAAGAAACATATTGCTCACTTTAGTAGAATTTTTTTTCAATAAATGATTTTAAAGTGAGATATTTTATTTCGGGTACAGTATGTTTAATTGGAGTTCTTACATTTTTGCATAGTTGAATCATTAGAGAATAAAAGAAATTAGTCTGATGCAACTAACTTTATAAAGCTGTTAGATTTTTAGATTAAAAACTTTATTATAATCAGCGATGGATGAAACATTTATTAATGCTTTACTAAAATGAAGTTATTTATATTATTAATGATAAGAATCTGTAGGAGAAAGGGGTTCTAACAAGAAAGGTTACAAGTAGCTCATTATAATGGGACTAAATTCATGTGACGTTACGATCACGTGAAAATGGACGAAATTCACACCAGACTGACGCCAAGCGGGGAATCACGTGACAACTTTCTAACATTTGCATGTGTTTTTTATTCCCGTGTTAAACCTGTACAGTAAGTTGTTGACATTCTTGTGCTGTAATTTTATCTAATTAAAATATATGATACCATTATATTTTATGCATTATTCTAGTTTTTATATTTGTTAGGAAAAATTCTTAACAACTTTTTTGTAAAATTTCTGTTTCTTATTTATTTATCTAATTTGGTATTCGTCCGCTCCAACTAGTGTTAGATAGTATATTTATGTATAGTTCTCTCTCTCTCTCTCTCTCTTCTCTTGATACACTTAGATTAGCTGATAGTTATTTTAGTTCTTAATTAATTTTGTAGTTCTTTATTTTATATTTTTGCGCAAGAATGGCTCACAGTATAGGAACAAAACCCCTTCTTTTAAAAAATTTCAATTTATGTGAAGTTCTCCGATATAGCGAGAAATTTTCCAGTGCCACTGGAAATCAGAGTGTCACTACCAATGTTAGGAAAGGATTGAAGTTATATGAAACCAAGTTTGTAAGCACCATATCGTTTACTGAGCCTGATTGCTCAGTGAATGATTATTTCTTTATCACAGGCGTTGTCAAAGCAGAGATGAAGAAAAGAGTAAAATACAAGCCATCTGTTCAGATCAGAACAACTTCTGAGGTAAGTTATAAATTTTCTTACCTCTCTTATAATTTAGATACCTTTTGAAAGTATGATTGCATTGGGCTACTTACTTATGTTTGCTTTAATTTAACTCATTGTTTTGAAGTACAAAATAGGTTTTTAATAATATTAAATAGTTTTTAATAATATTAACATAGGTTTTTTTAATAAAATTTACATTGTTATTTATCATTGAATTATAAGTTGATTCTAAAAGATTAAAAGTAATGACAGCTATTCAAATTTAGCAGCTTTTTAAACATCTGTAAAAGAAATGTAAATGGGCAAATTTATATATATATTTTTAATATGTTCATTATCAATGATAAGTTTATAATTTGAGTCTTATTTTTTAGAGTAACATTGAATATCAATTACATTGTTTTCTATTGTAATGAATATACATTATTAAGCTGTTGTCATTATATTGATATTGCTATTTATGAGTAAATCTTCTAATTTGATACCAACACGTTAAATGTAAAGACAAGTAATGCCTAACCATTTTGAAAAAGAAATGTAAATTTTTCTATTGAAACTTGAATTCAATGCAGAGTAATATTATGTTTACATTAAGATTCTCACAAATTTTTACTAATTTTTCTGATAATTCATATTATTTTTAAATCAAATACTTAATGATGTGTTTTTATATAAAATAAACTGTTAATTTTCACTTTTTTAAAATTCTCATGCATATAATTTAATTATTTAAATTTTAACTTATGGTCTTTTGATAAAATAATTGAATTTAAATTAAGCCGTAAATTAACTTGGCACAAATTTTTCAACATTTGCTAGTCAGTAGACTAATAAGTAAATACCAAAAACTTATATAAGTTTACGATCTTATACATTATTGTAAAATATTTTCTTTTTTTACATTATCAAGCTTGAGTCATTATATTATTGCTATTTATGAGTAAATCCTAATTTGATTCCAACACCTCAAAAGTAAAGGCAAGAAATGCAAACCATTTTAAAAAAAAAAATGTAAAATTTTCATTTAAAACTTGAATTTAATGCAGAGAAATCTTAGCATAGTATTTTTAAATCAAATACTTAATGATGTGTTTTTATATAAAATAAACTGTTAATTTTCACTTTTTTAAAATTCTCATGCATATAATTTAATTATTTAAATTTTAACTTATGGTCTTTTGATAAAATAATTGAATTTAAACTAAGCCGTAAATTAACTTGGCCCAAATTTTTCAACATTTGTAAATCAGTAGACAAAAATGGTAATACCGAAAACTTATATAAGATTACGATCTTATTTTAGAATTTATTTCTTTAATATTTGATATCTTATTTTTTAAATTTTAGGTTATAAGTGCATGCACTCTTCCTGCTGGGGAAATATTTTTTATTTGTAACCTTTTTTTCTGATCACCCCTCGTAATTATGGATATTTCAGAAATCATTCTGCTCAAATGAACAGCAAACGTTGGTGTGGTGACGCTGTGAATACATCTGTCACAGAAGAAAACAAATTAGTCAAATTTATTTCATTGTCGGTCAGTTCTTTGATGAAAATGAATTTTATTTGTACAATGTATTGCATATAAAGACTTAAAACATATAAAGATATCTAAAATGATTCTAATAAAATATAACATTCTCCATTTGTGACTGTCTGATTTACTTAGTAATTATCTTTTAAAAGTGGAAATTTTTTTTAGCTATGACTTTTTATGTGTAAAGAGTAAAATTTAATTAAGTACTTGTAATTAATTACTTTTATTAATTAAAGCATATTGTTAATTCAATAATTAATTTTTTTACTGTTTTTTGTTGACAAAATCAGAAGAATCAATCGTTGTCTTGAAGCATGATAAGAGTTGGGGGACTTTCGACAATGGACCCTCTCCCCCCCCCCTGAAAATTTTTTGTGTGTGCATCACTTAGCACGTTATAAAAAAAACTCGGTAGAGGAATTTAGAAGAAACTTCTGTAACACTGTAATATTGATACATTTATTTCACAAATAGAAGATAGATTTAGAAGTATGCCAAATATTATATTCTGATTTCAAAACCTGCGAAAACACACAAGATATATTGCAATACATGCTAAATAGTTTAGTTATTTCTACATCTATTAACTATTTTAATATTTTTTCTAAGTTGCAGTTACTATAGCAAGTGCTGAGAGCTCTTTCAGCATATTAAAAAGTTACCTTAAATCATGTATGTGTACAAAAAGCTTAAAGGCGCTTGCTATATTAAGCATCGCTATAAAAAATTGAAATTTTTATAAAAATAACATTACACAATACAGATTTGCATGGGTATGCGACACTTGGATCACAAATTAATGCAAGTATGAACGATATTAAAAATTCAACATTACAATTTTTATAACAAATTCAATAACTTTTTTTTCTTTATATGAAGGGCCTATAACATGTTGATCTACTTTATTCATAAAAAGTTTTCTTTGTTCATCTCATAATAGAGTTTTTATGAAAGTTTTTGATTAGTAATAAATATTTATCCATTGAAAATGAATTTTATTCTTACAAGACAGATGGAAAAAATACAATATATATATATGAAGAGTCGCATAAATTTCCATTCACAATTAAATTTAAAATGTATCATGTAAACAAAACAAATATTTCTGTACAATTCAAATGATGAATAACATTTAAAAATATATGAATTTAAAAAAACAGTGAATCACAAGATTGTTGCATTAGACATTCCATAAAATTTTCAGGTCATAAAAGTAATTGAATATATTTCAGTCACAGCATTCAAAAACAAGAATTTTCAAAACAAGAAAAAATATACAACCAGACATAAATAATTGAGGTATTTTTTTTAATTGGCATAAGTCACTTTGTTTTTAAAGCTAAAAAGTACCCTTTTTAAAATATACTATTTTTGATATACAGGTAAAATATAAGGTATATTAAGTTGATTCTGAAAGCAAAAAGTCACACACAGTTCAACCAGCTATGACTTAAAAATTTAAATTTTTTCAAAGTTATAAAATGCTGAAATTTTAAAATTTTTTAGTCATTTTGCGAGACATATGTTTAATAGATTGTTGTGAACTTAAGTTTGTATGGATTTGAAAATCTGTTTCATTGTTTTTTTTTAATTATTTTTTTGTTAAACTTTGAAAAAACACAAATTTTTTTTTAAATGTTCATTTTAGCATTTTGTAAACATATAACCAGAGATCTCAGACCAAAATCAAAACTAACTTTTATAGAACATATGTTTGGGAGTATCTACAAAAAATTTCAACACTATCTTGAACAGAAAAAATTTATGCAACTTAGAAGCTTTTTCATTAATTATTAACTCAGTTACAGCAACACATAGCACAAATTATGTGCACATTTAATTCATATATTTTATGTCACTTGAATTAATGGCTTATGGAAATTACAAAACATGCTTACAATGAAAAACACTCTATTTACATTATATGAAGTAACAATAACAAGTACGAGAGAACAAGCTAAAAAAACACTCAGATTTTTTGTTCGATATTAAAAAATGATTTTTTTCCAAACACTAATCGTTTCTTTTTCTTGTGAAGCAACCATTTAAGCAAAATAAGACGTTTTAAAAATTGTAATGTTAAACTAAAATAACAAAATAATCGTAGCTATAACAGTAAACAACCGGCAGCGTAATCACGTGACACAGTTTTCACGTGATAGTGACGTCACATGAATTTAGTCCATTAGGCAAACATACTGGTCAGCCACTCGAGGGGCGTTTCGAAAACGGGAAGCTCCGCATATTCCCAAAGACAATTATTGACATAGCGTTGGAGACAGGAAAAATCCTAAAAGATAGGGATTTTTGGATAGGGGAAAAAGGGATTTGAACAGGAAGAATCCTAGATCGTTGAATCGGACCGGAAGAATCCTCGCGAACAACACAGTAGTGATGCGAATGTCAGAGAATATGAAAGGAAAGGAATATAACTTGATATTTCTTGATAGAACAAGGTTTCTATTAGTTTTTAAAAAAGTTTGTGTTTCATAAAAGAGAATTTTTAAGTATTTCAAGCATTTTTGGAATATTTTTTCATTTTCATACAAAATTGGTAAAAAAAAAAAGGTGTGTGTAAATTCATTACCAACCAATAAATACTTCTTAAGGTGATTTTCATAGAAGTTTCTATAACAGAACAAAGGTTTTAAAAGTAATTAGCTAAAAAGTATTTCATCAAAGTTGCATTTAAAGCTCTTCTAATTGCTTAAAAACTTAATAGATAAATTACCATATGTAACAGTTAATAGCATAAAACTCGATATACTGTCCTTTTTAAACATTGTAATTAGTGTTGATAAAAAATTTTAAATTTCTAGCATTAATATTTTCATAAAAGAAAATATTATCCTATACAAGTGCTTCAATGTAATGTACCAATGCTTGCAATAAATCCATAATTTTCAACCATCCTAGTTAGTGCAAAAACTTTCATCTTGCTTATAAAAACGGAATAACAGGAAGAATAATACTAGAGAGTAGGTGCAGCAAGATTCTAATGAAGATATATTCCTGCAGAAAATTTACATTTGAGAAATATGTATTTTTCAATGCGTAGGAAATTATATATATTTTTGTTTTTTGGAGAGGACTTATTTACTTAAAATATAAAATTAGATTTTTTTTATATACATTTTTGTTTAATTAAGATGGTTTATTATTTTAAAGCATTTCTTTTGAAGTTTTAGGAGGTAAATTATTAGAGCCTTTAAATGAATAAATAAGTTAAAGACAAGATTTTTCCCCCCCAAAAAGGCATTTAGTCAGTATATAAAGCAAGCAATCTCGTTTTAAAATGTAATTTGCAGTCTTAACTTCCTTCAATACTAGTCTAAAATGTTTATTGAAGAATACTTCTCTAGGAAAGTAGGTTGTACAAGATCCTAATGATGTATTTCTAGAAATTTACATAAAACTACATTTGAGAAATTTTCTTTCCCCAGTAAGTTTGAAGTTAAAAATTGTGTGTATTCTGTTTTCTTGGGTTGTACTTATAAAACATTTTTTATATGAAATTAAGATTCAGTTCTTGTAAAAGAATTATTGGATTTTCATGGGATGAATTACTTGTCTTCAAATGAATAAATAAATTAAAGATATTAAATTTCTTCCCAAAGTACAATGAAAAGTAGCTGAGATTAGTATCTAAAGAGAGTAACTATTTAAAGTTAAAAAACATTTATACTTTTCTCAGTTTCATATTCAATGCCAATTTAAAATATTTCTCCCCGATGGAAATTTAATGTAAATAATATGTACTAATATCTAACCTAATTATAATTATTTAAAAAAAATAATAGAAAAAACATATGGTTTATTAATAATTTGTGCAATTTTGGTTTAACACACAAATGAAGTACTTAAAAGAAATCAAATTATCAATGCTTGAATGGAAAATTTGGCTACCTGATTTCTGTACCAAAAATACTATATTAACTTTGATATAGAGTAAAAAATATCACTGAATGATTTGCAATCAGTAATTTGTATTACTTCTGTATGATTTTAATGTAGTCTTTCAAATAAGGGTAAATATAAAATCTATATTTTTATTTCTTAATAACTTAGTTCACATTCAATTTTGTATTTATTTTTAAAGTTATGGTAACCTGAAAAATTTCCATGAATAATTCACATGAAAGCATGTATTAAAAGTTTATTCCACAATGTGTTAATTACAGTTATTTGTGTAATGCAATTCAGTCAATTGTAAAACTCCATATACAAAAGAAAATTTTTATTTTGAACAAAATTTCAACACTATATATATATATATATATAATTAACACATATATAATTAACAATTTCTCATCCACAATATTAGTTCAATTAAAACAAATAGTAATAAAAACAATTATATAAATGCAATGTTGTACATTGAAAAGTCACTAACAAATATTTTCTAAAAGACTAAAATTATAAGTACATTTAGCCTTATAAAAAAACATCAGCTAGTATCTCAACCAAACAAAATTCTTATTATAAAACACAAAATTAAGGAATGTATATAATCCTTATTTTTGTTCGGTTTGAAATTTCCAACAAAGTAGCTGTAACACAATAACTATTTTCACATATTCTTACATTCAAATTAATATCTAAGGTACAAAAAAATTACATTCAGACATTTATATATAATTAACCTTTCAATTTGCTGTATTCGGTATAAAGTTGTACAAGATAACATTAGTTTTAGGCTTCTATCACTAGTTTTCCAAATATATCTTTTACAAACTATGCCACTTATCTTGTAATAGTAAAATTAATACATTTTCTCATTTGAAAGTTCTGAACAAGATATTTACATACATTTTATATATACATTGTATTACTTATCTTTAATATACATATATTAAATGCATTACCTTGCAGTAATTTACACTCCCCCCCCCTTTTTATTTAAATATTCCCCATAATAATACTTAAAAATGTAAGGCAGGTTTTTGAACTTCCAAGGTGTAAATATGCAGTAGAGGAAACCAGGATAAAAGCAAAACACGTGTACACAAAAAAGTGAAATCTGATCAAAATTGCATCACATAAAGGTATAGATCCTTTTTTTTAATCCAAATTTAACTATAACTAGAAACAAGATTTTGGTATAAAAGAAATTCATTTTGGAAATCAAATGTTTTGCTCCTTTAACGTCATTAGGTTTGATGCACACACAATTCATGGTTCCATAAAAAGATACTATTCATTAAATTACAGATACAAATAAGACAGTAACACAGGAGAAATAATGACACTTTACAAAGATAGAGATTAATGCAAGATCAATATAAAATAAATTATTATAGAAGATTAACTAATGTTTTCCTGAAAAGAGAAACAAAAAAATTATAATTAAGTCTGTTAACCCTATTTTTATTACTCTAAAAATTGGAAATTATAAGAGATATCATCAACAAAATAGTATAAATGACAGCGCAACACAGTAATTTTTTTTACATCTAAAATGTTAATTTCTTTTTAAAAGTTATTTTAATTTTCCCCCCTTTACAAGCATTACATAATAAATATTATTAAAAAGATTAAAAAATAACTTAACAATCAATGATTGATAGATGCATTTTGTGTGTTTGAAATTTTTGGTATTACACTATAGTTTTATTCAGAATTATTTTTATTTACATGCATTCTTTTGACTTAGTTCTTGCTTTAATAGAATTCAGAAGTAAGTGTGAACCAACATTAATTAAACTTTGAGTGATAACTAACCCTACTCCTAGTGTCATAGATCTATGTTACATTTTGTGTTAGGCCATATTTACATAATTCAGAAGATGCTAAACTCAGACTTATTTGATAATGATCAAGTAGTTTGAGACAAAAAAAAGTACTTAGAATAATTATAGAAATTTTATTTAGATTTCTCTTTTTGCTACAACTACACATATGTGATGTATTTGAATTATAAATGAAGTATACTTCTTTCTAGATATAAAGAGCAATACATTAAAATACAGAATGTGTATTTTAGTTTTCCTAAACTGAAATTTTATTATGAATAATTCAATTTGAGACTGCTTTTAGTTATACCATTTGAAATTTCAAATGATATTTAAGCTTCTCTACCACGTCAAGGTAGCAGCCACAGAGAAGTGAATACAGTTGAGCCTCTACAAATGGGTATCTTTAGGATAGGGAACAAAATTAACTTCTGAAAAAATGTAATTAAGTTTTTGTTTGTAAATCACCTGCAATATTTAGAATTAAACATGACTGAATTAACTATGACAATTCTTTTAACGGGAAAGTGATTTCAAATAAGATATGAGTTTTTATTCAGTTAAGAAATCTTTAAGTTGTTACAATATCATTACTATTGAGACTTTAAATTTATGTATATAACCAGCTCATTTTTATACAGTTATCCATAGTTTTATACAGTTCAAATGTATTCTTTTTTTTTATTTAAATCAACTAGTACAAACATTGTAAACCTGGAGTTTTTACATACAGCAAACCTACAGTAAAAAGGAATATATATATTGCACATTACATATTTGCCAGAAAATTTTTTAAATGCCTACTTGTGAATCAGGAACTCTATATCTAAAACTGCCTATAATAAAAAGGAACATGCATGTATTGCACTTACACATAAATCATTAGGAATTATTATATATATAAACTCCTAGTTAATCAGCATTGCACTATAATATTGCACATGTATATCTGAAAATTTATAACGTTAAAATCGAAAATTAACATTTTAAACTGATTTTGCTGTCAAAACCAGACTTGTTGACATACTTTGACATTCTTCATGTGTAGGTTTTATCAATGTAGTTGAGGTTTTTTGAGAAGTCTTCTTTTTTGTTGAAACATATCCGAGTCTTTATCTTTTTATTTGGTGGCTCCATATTCATGTTTTTTGATGCAATTTCTTGATTTGGTGTAGGGAATAACAGTGATGAATCAACAGCATTTCTTAGAAAATTTAAAATACTACCATAATGTTCTGGGGATGCTTTATCTACTAGTTGCATGCATTCTTTCTTAAATTCTTCCTTGGAAATTTCTGTCCTTGTAGATGTGGCCTTCAAATTATCCACATGCGCTTCTTTTTCCAAAATTTTACGATCTTTGCAAGTAATCATCTGTTCAATGTGAATGTCTGGAAAGTCTTTCTTCGTTTAAATTTTTGCTGCAAATAAAATGGATATGTTTGCACATATTCCACTGAACTGCATTATCAATGCAAGTACATGTAAAATTATGCAAACAGTGGTTGCAATCCCTACACATCAAAATGCATTCTTTAGAGCATGTAACATTTTTTTAAATATATATGTCCTTACCTTTTGTAGAGCAAACTGACCATTCTTCTTCATTGTTTTAAATGCATAAGCTAATTAAAATTTGGCCAACTTTATGCCTTTTTCTCAGCTGAGCTATTTTTGATGATACCTTACCTTTCTCCAAAGAAATAAGTCGATCAAATACTCGATCTCTTACAAATTTCATTAGACTAAATAATGCTTTATCGTGTCGCTTCACTTTTTTCCCTTGGAGGTACACATACTTAATCGTCCTATGCATACTTTCAATATGCATATTGGTATTTATTCCATACCACTTCCTGTGGCAATAGGCAAATACTTCACTTCGCTTGCTATATGTTATGCGTATCCTTTTCTATTGTATTATACACTAAATCAACATGATCCTCCAATGCTTTTTTAGAAATTAGTTCTACACTACAAATATTACATCTTACCTGTTTATTTATACTTACCTTATGAATCAATTTTGCATGTCGGTATAAGTTTGAAACTGTAGAAAAGGTCTTATCACATTCAACACACCTAAAACTACCCATAGTTAAAATTTTCAAGGAATATAGACTAAAAAGAAAAACTGATAATGATAATGCACACAAATTTATGGGAAAAAAAGTGTTTATTTTCGATACCCACAAAGAATTCCAACTATCCTTTATTACTGAAAAAAGATAAAACAAAATTATTATTTTTATGGATTAAATTTTCTTAATAATAGATTACTGCCTGTTTGACACTAAAATCAATTAGTTATTTATTGAGTAAAATATATTTTGAATTGCATTGCATTGATTTTAGATTACTGTATGTTTGACACTAAAATCAGTTCCTATTTAATCAAAATATATTTTAAATTGCATTTTCGATAAGCAAAAGAGAAATCAATCTGAATTCATCCATAGCCTCAAAGAAAACACGCGGTTTTTATTTTTAAAAAGTGATTCATTATTCTTTAGTAAAAAACAATACGGAATTAGTTTTTAAAACAATGTTGATGTTCAATAATAATCGTTAAATAATGAGGGGGAAATACATACCGCCAGCCCAAGAAAATTTGCTTTTCTCAAACCAAAATTTTATATGGTCACACTCACTACTAACATGTGAAAAACAATATTCAAAATTTTCCCCTTTTGCTACTGAGGGGAATTTTCCCTGTCCCTCACGATGTCAGCGCCCCCTGGTGATTTCAGTTACTTTAACATTAGGATTTTTCCTGTCGCTATTGGCTTTACAATTATTGAGCATAGACAGCTCCAATCTTACATAGCGGAACATAAGTTACGGTCGCACACTTTTGAGAGGGACCACAACAAACAACTTAAATGCTTGATCAGAGGGTTACCCACCGATTTTGATCATGACGACCTCATTCAGGAACTCCGCGGCTTCGGGTTTGATCCCAGCCACGTCACCTTGTTGAAAAACAAGCAAACATGCCACTTTTTTTCTGGTAACCCTTCCTAAGAGCCCTGTTAATCGGGGCATATTCAATATCACACACATAGGTTCTTTTAGAGTTAAGCCTGAGCCTCTAAATCAATCTAAAATGCCTCCTCAGTGCTATAGATGCCAGGAGTTTTTCCACCACTCTAGGTTTTGCACTAGAGCACCTAGATGTCTGAAATGTTCAGGGGGTCATCTCACCTCTAAATGTAAAAAGTCCATTAAAACCCCAGCCAAATGTGCAAATTGCAGTGGACCGCTCCCTGCAAATTACTCAGGATGCCCCAAGAATCCCCAAAACAACACTAACAACAAGAAGAAACAACATTCACATGTCCGACAGGTGAATACCGGTGCACGCGCCCAGAACACCACACCACCACAACAACTGTACTCAGGTGCAGTTAAGAAGAATACACAACATGATTCAATTGACACAGCAAGTTTGATGTCTCAGATGTCACAAATGATGTTGCAGTGGGGACAAATGCTGTCCATACTGCAAACTAAAATTTAAATCTTTTAATTCACACTCTCAGGTTTTTTATTGCTGTCTCTATTTACTTGTAGCACTTTAATTTCTACATTATTCACTAATTTTTACATTACAACATCAATTGCTCTTCTGCGTCAGAACTGACTCTGTAGTGGACTCACTACCCACCCGCTCATGTTGGTTGCCTCCTTTTTTGTCTGGCGATCGTTTTCCTTCCTTGCGCTTCCTCCAGTTTTCTCCCCGATTCGTCCGCTCTCGAGGCCGCTTGGGAGCCAATTCCTACGCCCCCCACACCGGGGGCCTCCTGATTTTTCGTATACCTTCTTTCATGGATTGTCTATTTTCACCCAAATTGGGTAAAAGCGCTTCGCGCTGAGGCCCGTTCAATATTTGATATATTTTAGTTAGTTAGTAACGATAAAAACTCCCTCTTTGAGAAGGGACGGATCTAAAAGGCAGGCGAACAACTCTTTCGTTGGTGATCGCTCTCAATAAAGTTAATAGTTCCCTCAAAGTGTAGTCCCTTACCCACCGAACATTTTCTTGGTTATAAAATATATCATTCTTTTCTATTTTGATTAAATTTTAGTTCCATTTTGTTGGAGATACGTCTCAGCAAGTATTAAGGAAAATGTGACTCCTCAATCCAATAAAGATTTCTACAAAACTTTATAAAAAAAAAGAAACTTTTTTTCTCTTTGCGGCTACAAACTACGTTTATGAACAAAAAATGCTCTGCTTTTCAATTTTTACTTTCTTAACTGAGGGGGGTGGGGTGGGGAGATCGAACGTATGGTTGTATAGCCGCCTAGCAGCTTTGCATGTGACCTTGCATCTTGCAGTAAGGCATAATATACCGTATCCCCATTTTCAGAAATGAAGAAACAACTCCTATTGTTGGAGCATGCCCGCCCCTTTCGTCTAAAATGCATACACCCTAAAACATTTTTTTTCCAATAAATTTTCATCTCTCCGTTAAATTTAAGATGTTATTTACTTCACTATTTTCCTCCTTAATGAATTTATTTCACGCGCTTCAATGTTTTGAATTATTTATTTATATGAAAAAGTATCTTATGTGATAATTAAATATCTCCGATGAGCCAGGCGTATAAATTTTTTACAATGGTTAACTCATTAAAAAACCAGGAATAACGATTAAAGATTCTGCACACGAAATTTATTAGCAATAAGTGGTTTATAATATGAAGAGAAATAGAATCACATTAGCATGTTATAGTTACGCTAAATTTTATTCAAAAATTGCACGCACTGAAAATATTAACTTTATAGTCTAAATTTTGTACCTCTCTTTGAAAAAATCAAAACTTATTTCTTTTTCTTTCCCGAAAATTATCTCATATGCCTTACTAAGTTATTCACTTCCATAAGCCAAAGAGTAAAGAGCCTTCGATATATGTAGCACTAACGCTAAAAATTCGTTTTATTATAATATGATGGAATAGAGAAAATTTATAAACCTTAACATTTCAACAAAGAATTGATAACGAACGGAAAGTATGACACATATTTATTCAGAATTGTTATCAGATTACCGTGTAAGCGAATATTTTCTCTAATATCCGAGTTTAGAATGCTTCGATGTTGGGTTGAAGGACTCCGCCATATCTTATTTTACCTTATTTCTGAAAACACATTGAATGAATGCTGGAATGTTATGTGATAAAGAAATCATTCACTTCAATATTTTACTGAGAATCAATGAATAAATAAATTTAATGAAGTTTGAATATTTAATGAGTGAAATTTATCCCCCCCCCCAATGCTATCTTCAAAAGTGTTATTGCTTCTGTGTGATTTTAAGTAACAAGTATCAAATTGTAAACTAATTCTGATCAACAGTAAATACAGTATTTTATTTCTTGTCAGTAAAATTTCTTTAGTTTAACAAGCTAAAATTTCTCTAATAATTATTTTCTAGCAAAATAATCTACGAATTTTTTTTCACTTTCCCCCTAAGATATCCTAAGTCTCTGTATAAATTGCAAATCTAGCATTCCCATACATATTTTAAATTTTCTCACTTGCATTGAACGCTGAACCGTATATAAAATGTGTGTCAAAATAGCTCATGGTATGCATTATTTGTTAGACGTTCTTCCTACCTCATAAATATTACTAATTGCTGGCGATATGTACACGAAATTCCCAGTCTATCTTTATTAATAATTTCTTACACTTGCATTATTCATTCAATTGGATTTAATTATTTAATATAAAAACATTAAAGAATGGAATATTTATATCTCTGGTAAAGGGAAATAGTGTATTCATTAAAATATTTTAATTTTATAGCGCTCACAAAGCTGATATTTTAAACAAAATTTAGAATATCTGAAAAAAAATTCTTTTTTTATCTAACAATATATTTTTTTATTACTTTTTACCCCTCAGTCAGAGCTCAGTTAAGCAGACAATTTAAAGTCATTTTAATTAATCTAAATCTATTCCCTATAATTTCAACAACGACTAACCCAATTGCCTTGCATTAGGAATATTCCACTCTATCCATTTTGTAATAAATAATCGTTTTTACTTCCTATTTTCAGTTTAAATTAAAAATTATATAGCTTAAAGTAAATCAATTATTATAGTTAATGACATTAAAACTATAATACATATGATATATTTAAGAGAAAAATGCAATAGGATATTTATTCTTTCAAAAGAGGTCTATGTTGGATAAAGTTTGAGAACTGAGTTCAACTTTTAGCCAGGAATTTTAGAAAAATGCTTCTCTCATAAAGGAAGTCTGTGCTAAGGAATTTCAAATCTTAAGCTGTGGGGACCAACCCATTATCTGTTTATTCTTGTTCCCCCCCCCCATGACATTCTATACTATCAATCACTGGAGAAGGGGAAAATGCAATGCCATTGAAAATACCCCGTCCATGTGGTGTTCTTTTCTTTGCAAAATTACCTACCTCATAGAAAGTAACAGCTCTTTGTGTGTTTCAGAATATAACTTGGGCTACCCTACGCTAAATTCAAAATAATTTGAAAGACTGACGTGTATTACAGAAAACCTGAAAATTGAAATCAGTTTATATCTTTGCATTATGATTTTTTCTAAGGTTACTTGTTCTGTCATGAACCTCAAGGGCCTGCTCAGGTACGACAATTAACTAAGACAAATCTAGAATTATCAAATCTTTTTACGCTGTTATGCTACTTAAGAGCAAATAACTAAATGAAAATAATTTATTCCTAATTAAAATATATACACTTATACAAAGAAAGAGATTTAAACATATTTCTTTTTCACACTCATTTTACCAATAGAATTCATTTCACAAAAGATATAGAAAGGTTTTTTAAAGGGGCCCATCCATGTGACGGCCTGTTTTTTTAGCATTTTTAGAGAATATTTTTTTTAAGCGATCAGTAAAAAAATATAACTTTAAGTTTTTTATCGTTTATTTATATGTATTTAAAGGGTATGTATAAATGTTTAGCCAAAAATATCGAATATAACGTGAGTTATAGCGTTGTGAACATACACCCCTCGAAAAAATGGACGCTCACTTCTTCCACTTTTCCAGCTAATTAGCTTATCTGAAATAAAAGAAATTAACGGTGCTTTAATCTATAAGATAAATGCACAGAATGGACTATTTTCAAATTGTTTAAATAAGCACTACTTATCTGAAGAATGCTTTTTTTTTAGATTTCTGGTAATTGTTTTATTTTTTTAAATAAACTAACCATTTTTGAAGCAAAAGAAAGGTTAAGCAGCTATTTTTAGCTTTCTCTCTTAGACGAATTGTTACGGACTGTGTGAAATTAATTGTATTTCTTCAACACGTAAAAATAATAATCTGCGCTATTAAGGTTAGAATATAAGTTGAGATTTTGAAAGTTGAGATTATAGTTGCCTGCCTCTAATAATGCAAAAACTACATTATTCACTTTACTGGGACTAATCCTGGAATATTTTAGACAAATATTTGTGCCATAAGTCTCACAATAGCCAACGTCATATAGGTGTTATGTTCAGTTTTAAACTCTCCACTGGACTAATTTTTACTTTTTAGCAAATTTTCAGCTCTGCTCAAAATTACATCAAAGTTCTACGATTGATACACTACAGCGAATTGCAAACGTGATTAGAGAATTAACAAATGACATTTATAAATATAATACTTACTTCTTTTGAAACACACACCGTAAATAACGATAAGATATTTGAATTATGTTTGATAATAAAATATAAGTCTTATTTTACTTCAGCTTTTTATCGACATTATTGAGTAGATAGGTAATAACGGCGAATTAATTGTTTCTTTAAAATATATTTTTTAATCTTAAGTACTTTTTCCGAAAATATTGCTTGATATTTGTTTAATGTAACATTAGTAATAAAATAAATAAAAAGGGATGTATCACTTAAAACACCTTAAGTAAGTATTTGGTTGTAAGAAAACATTCACAGCTTTCAAATAGAAGCAAAATTTGCTTGAAAAATTCAACTTACTTGCAATTAATCTCCCGTTAACTTTAAAGGATTTTTTAAAGAAAAAATTTTGACTTTTGAAATGGATATACTTAAATATACCAACAAATAAAAATATTTATGTGAAAAATATATACACACAATTGCACACACAAAAAAAAAAAAATTACGTTTGGACAAAAGGTAAAAATTAATATTGTTTGGGTTTTTATTTCAAAACTTTTCAAAAGTACTTTTTAAGGTAGCATTATCAAATACTCTTGTCAGATTTGCTGTTAATTTTACTCATTCTTAACATAAAAATTAATTAATAACATAAATTGAGTATTAGCGCAACACACATTTAATTTCGTCTATTTTATCGAAATTCGTCTTCTTTATCTTGGAGTTTCTTTTTTTAATGAAAAAATTAATTTTTTATTAAGAGGAATATTAAAGAAAGACATAAGGGCAATCTGATAACAAAGTTTAAGAAACATGATTTTTAATTTTTGTAAATTTAAGAGTGTACCTTTGATGGGAGCTTTTGATTTTCAAAATGTTTGTGGCAGATTTGAATTGTCTGTCGAGAGCACTCAAACACAAGCCTACATAGCTAGGAGAGAGATAATTCTCATGAGAGGTGTTGAGATACCTTCTATATATTTCTATCATTTCTGCTTATACAAGATTGGCGAGAGAATTGCAATAAAATATATTTACATGTGTAAATGAAATCTGCTTTTGGTTGTAGTTTTCTTCACCATGTTTCCCAAATTCTAAATGTCTATTGCTCATGAAATACTTTCTCTTATGCATAGTTACTTTTTAAAAAAAAATGAAGTAATGTAGAATAACTTAAGCAGAATAGGTTTAGTGGAATAACAATTCAGCGATTTTTTATTTTTATTTTTATGATTCGGAAGTAATTATGGAGTGGGTTTGAAATAGTCTTTTTCCTCGTTTTTTTAATATACTATGCACGCAATTTAATGATAAATTTTTAAAAATAACTTTAAAAAATATATATATTTTTTTGTGAACTTCCAAAATTTGTCAACATGAATAACACTTTTAACTGTTTTACATTATCTAAAAATATTAAAGAATCTCCCATACACCAAAATTTAAAATTTTTTTCAAGAAATATAAATGTTACAAAGGACTAAAATAAAAAGATAAAAAAACATAAATATTCCAAGCTCTATTTATAACGACTTTAAAATCATACTAGATTTTGGTGTTGAAGAAAAACTATATTCAAAAATGCTGAAATAGTAAGGCAATTTCAAGTAAAATTTGATTTTTTATATAATAAAATCTAAAGATATACATGAAAATTCTTTACTAAAAACAATAATACATCGATATCTCATTAAAAACAGAATTAAGTACTGAAATAAATCTTTATCTTTTAAATATCAAAACATTTATTAATATTGTATTTTAGTCATAAAAAATGATATAAGGTAAAGTTATATTTTCGATCTATTAGGTCTTAGATATTAATATTATTATGTTTTTTTCTTCAAATTTAAAAAAAAAATCATTTATACACCTATTTCTAAGACAAAAAACTTTGTAACAATTAGTACTTACAATAGAAACTTTTTATGTCGCTTTCAGAAATAAACTGTCTCGCATATACTAGATAGTTATAGCATTTAGATCCACAATATTTGCAAAATAATTTCTTTTTACACCTTTCACAACGGAAAGGGAATAAGACACTTTCGATTTCTCGCGAAGCCTCGGATTTACATTCCATATAGTTTATAGTTGAAAAATAATCTTCAAATCCTTTTATATCTGCGTCTTCCAAAAAAAAATGAACATCGGTAGCTTTAACGCAATCTAGAACAACATTTATCCAATTTTCACCAACACAGGTGTTTCTCAAGTCACGAAGAGTCGAGTCCTCTGTAAAATTTTTGTGAAATTCATCGCAAAATTTCTGTAAATTCTGGTGACCTTCTTCGGAATTAAAAATCTTCCAAAACAATCTTCTATATAAGACAAGGAGGCAATATTCACCGACGAACAGAATTTCGAAGCATTCTGTGCTCCCAGCCTCACCCGAAATGAAATGATTTAGGAAAGCACATACCAAAATGAAACTGGAGTACGTTGGCTCGTAACATAACAATGCACATCGAGATAGAACAAATTTCGGGTAATCAAGTTCACAATGTATAGAGAAGTCAACTTCGAACATTAAATCAAACTCGTCACGAAAAATCCTTGAGATAATATTCACCACATCGGTCACATACGAAAGTTCATGACAGAGCAAATTCCCAAGAAACTGTAGTTTTAAGGAATGATTAAAAATCGCATAACTGTTTAACAAAATGTATCTTGTTAATTTAGAATATCTGACAAGTGCACGTGTCGATTCCTTGTCTTCTTGCGCTTGTTTATTTGCATTCATTTTGAATTGAAATAAATTTGAATTTATTGAATTTTAATAAACTGAGCGTAAAGTAATTTACCAGTCAAGTCCTGCTATTATCACCGCCACAAAAGACAAAGTGAAAATGATTTGTCCACAAGCGTCTAGTCCCTCAAAAGCTAGTTTCCTCCTTGGTCATTTGCACATATTTCGCGCAAGTCTCTCCCTGATCATCTGCGCATAATTTTGCGCATGACGTTAGTCGCCTGGTGGGGAAATGTTATAAAGAGTGGATCGAGACAGCGCTTTTGTACCCTGAAAATTTTTTAATACAATGCTAGCGCCATCTGTTGTGCAAAATATTATTTATTTTTGTGAATATATCTCATGATTATCTTCCAAACCTCAGTTTAATCTGCAATTAATTTAGAAAATGAAAAATAATTTATTGTATAAAAATAAATATGACTAAAAAAGCTAAATATATTGGATTTTGTAATTTCATTTAAATATCTATACTTTTGCCTTGCGTAAAAAAAAATTAAGCATAAAATATTAGAAAAATAACCTAAATTTTTAATAATCTATTGTATAAAAAATAAATATGACTGAAAAAGCCAAATATATATTGGATTTTGTAACTTTCATTAAAATATCTACACTTTTGCTTTGCGTTAAAAAATTTAAGCATAAAATATTAGAAAAATAACCTAAATTTTTATATAACTAAATTTTAAAATGCAACAATATATACCACTGAAAGTACTGAATTCCTTCAAAATCCCTCCATTTAAATCACACTGTTGGTGAGCATAAACATTTTTTAAATGCCTATTCAAACAGAAACAGTGAGTGAAGACTAGATTACAAAATGAGCAGATTAACTCTCTGGTATGTACATTCATTTCAGTCTCAATTTTTAAAAACAGTAAGTATAAAAAAGTTGATTTCAGAAAATTAAAAAAAAACAAATTAACTAATTAAAACAACAAGAAAGATAATAAAACAATTAATAAAATAAAGCAAAAAATAACAAGAAATCAAAAGTAAAAATTATCCAAAATGTAAATAAAATGCGATAATAACTTCAGCAAAAATCATTCGTCTAATACAGCAATACAAAAATAGTATAGGGACTATTCAATTATTTTAGTTTCTATATTATATAACAGATGGCGCTAGCATTGTATTCGAAAAAACTATCAGGGTGAAAAAGCGCTGTCTCGATCGACTCCTATGCTATAACCAGTTTATTTTGCTGTTAGCACTACTCCTGACTACTTTGAAAGCGTGAGATTCCTGATAATTCTAATTTAAATTTTCCTGTGTAATTATGGATTCCACTCAAAAGCATGAAAAAGAAGGATTTTTTAATTTTAAATTGAATCAAAATGTGGAAGGAGAAAGTGTGTGTGATGCTCCTTGTGATTCTGCTATGATTGCTAATCAATCTTTTCTCTCTATGTGATAATGAGTCTGTTGTTTTGTGTGATAAAAAGTCTGTTGTTTTGTGTGATAATGAGTCTGTTGTTTTGTGTGATAATGAGTCTGTTGTTTTGTGTGATAATGAGTCTATTGTTTTGTGTGATAATAAGTGTTGTTTTGCGTGAAAATATATCTGTTGTTTTGTCTGATAATCAATCTGTTTTTTTCTCTGGTAATTCTAATTCTGTGGTAAATGATACGGTTGAATGTGAAAATGATTATATAAATTCTCTAGTCGGTTTCTTGCCTTCTTTCGCCTGCTTATTACAGTTCATTTTATTTTTACTTTTCAAATCGGAGTAAACTACCAAAGAGTGTAAAATAGATTTCTAGCCAAATCCTGCTACTTTCACCGCTTCCAAAGATAAAGTGAAATGATTTGCCCTCTGTTGCGGTTACGGTTAAAATAAATGCGTTTACTACAAAACGACAACCGCTCCCTCTACAGAAAAAGAATAGATAAAGCTGAAACGTTCTAGAAAATTTACATTGGGGAGGGGGGGGGAGAGCGAGAAGTTTTGAAAGGTTACAAGATCAACGAGCTCAGTGATTGACAGTCAAATGTTAGACTCGTCCAATACAATTCCATATTTTTAGTGTAACAGATTATTGTGTAAATTCCGATTCCATTAATTAGTTAAAATTTTTGATGTGTAACATCTTTCCTCTCGATTGCTGGAGTTTTGTGGGAGTGATTTGGTGAAATGGACGGAAATGCGTAACAGGAAGTTGGGGAAGCGCACGCTATTCAGTGAAGTTCTATTTTTTCTCCTTCATTCCGGAGGGGCTCCGCCCCATCCCCCACCCCCTGCGGTCTAGGCCGTGGGATCTTTGTTTTTGTTTTCTCACTTTAGGATCAGAGAAGAAGCTAAGTCCTTTAGGCAGAAACGTGGTTAGGAAATGACGAACGTGTTTCGATACCTGATTTCGATTGCTGCGTACAATTTAAACGCCCGGGCCACAGAGCAGCTGGTGTTGCGATCTATCGTAAGCAGAAAAACTCATATGTTGTGGCTCGAAATATGGATATTACTTATCGTCAAACAAGTGGACTGGGTATTGTTAGTCAAGATAATGGGGACATATGTGAGGCAAAATGCTTATTTGAAAATGGACAAACAGTGATTTCGGTGGTCGTATACATTTATCCGAATCAAACGGTTAAAAAAATTAAAGGTTTCTTGCATTTTTTACTTTTACCATGTACCGAAGGTGGCTCTGCTCTTTTTTTAAAAAAAACTATCACTCGCTTCCCATGATTTTAAGTGGTGATTTTAAAGTTAACTTCAGTTTGCTAGAAGCCGAGCCACTCATAGCTTTTTTGAATGATGAACTCAAGCTCGAAATGAACACAAATCGAAATGTTTCGACAACTGACAGTGGTACTAGTATTTACGCTATTTTTCACAACGGTTTTTAAATACTTTGAAAACACAAGTATATGTGTCATATTTTAGTTACCATAAATTATCATTACCGCTCTTCCCCAAATTGAACAAGAATAATTATTTTTGATAAAAAAAATTGCATTATTCCTAGTGTTAATTAAATAAAATTTTCATTAAAGATATAATTATTCGATAGAAAATTATTTCCATTCATACTCGATTCATTATTTTAAGGATTTAAGTTGCTATTGCGAATTTACTACGATAACATGTCAGATGTCACACATGGTATGCGACTACTCTAAGGCTCGTTTCTTTTTTTTTTCTTTCATTAATAATAAAACTATACATTTGGTTGCAAAAATTTTACATACAATATACATTTGTAACGCTAGTTATGTAAAATTACGTATTTTATGTATGCATAGTACACTTTTTAATGTACTCTATACATACATAAAATAACATTAATATACATACCTAAATTTAACAATTAAATATTTTATTGTATTTGCATTTAAAAAATAACATTCTGTATTTCTTTTTCCTGTTTATGTTAAATTTAAAATTTCCCAAATGTTCTATGTTATAAAAACTTATTAAACAATAATATGAATAAAACGAAAAGTTGTGGAATTTGGGAGAATTCGGTGGAACAAATCGATTGAATCTGTAAGTGTCTTGTACTGTATCATTATCTCTTTTGGGTAATTATTTTACGCGATAATACATTCAACCACTTTAAATTACATGATATAGGATTTCAAAAGATGAAAAACGAATTTCAATATATGCATGAATATTTTAAACATATTATTTGATTTGAGGCTCTTTTGGAAGAAAATTCTCTTAAATATTTCTGTCCTTTCAATAATTCTATTATATGAACCTATATTGTGACATTTTACGTTTTTCGCAGTTCAAAGACATTTTTCATTACCAAGTAATATTTTTGTTATTTACCCTAGATTTTTCAACAACATTTTTGGTGCAAAACAGTGGACGCGGTAATTGTGGTACAGTCACGTGACCAGAGTGTTGTGTGTTCGAATCCCGATGCCACTGAAAACCTGCCCCATAGAGGGGCCCGAGGCACGTTAAATCCATTGAGATTCGAATTATTTCCGTTGGTGTGGTGTGGTAGTTTGGAGAGAGAGTTGTCAGAGCTTAAGTGTAATCAGCGTCACTGGAGGGTCGTTCAAAATTACGAGTTTCATTGCCAATCGTACTCGTATTGCTTTTTAGTGTTACCTAGATATAACTGTCATTCAATTTAAACTTATTGGATTCATTCTATACATTTTACAAACATTTAATTTTTATTTTTGTGGAATATTTTAATTATACTTAATTATTTATACACACACGCGCACGCACACACATATTACGGGGATTTATTATAAACGACAAACGCGTGCTCTATCATAAACGTAGAATGAACCAAGAAAAGAAAAGGGGCGAACGTTCGAAACACTTTACATTGAAGGGGGAGGGGGGATGAGATGTTTTCAAATGTTATACGATTACATAACTCAATGGTTGACAGTCATTTGTTGGATTTTTCAAATAGAATTCCACACGTTTGATTGCTTCTCATACAATGACATAAAAGGAGTAGTAACAGAAATATGTTAATACAGTTTCTATAATTTAATTTTTAAAATTTTTTATTGTACTTTTTATAGCGTGATGTAAAATTATATATTTCTACATGTGTAGTACACACTTAATGCAATGCATACAATTAACAATATCATATTTTGTACTAGCTTCATTAAAAAAATCACATTATCTTTTTCTTTTACTTGCTAATTTTAACTTTCGCAAGATTTCTGTTTTAAGAAAAGTTATTATTCATTCATTTGAATTAAAAGAAAAGTTGTGGAATTTGTCTAATTTGGGAGAATGCTGTAGAAAAAATGGATCAAACCTTTTTAAATATCCTGTACTTGTTTGTTATTTTCTTGTGTAATTACTTTAAGCGATATAATATGCAATAACTTTAAATTACATGATATAGGATTTCAAAAAATGAAAAACTAATTTAAATCTTAAATTCCGCTTCAATGAAATATATATAAAAAATATTTTAATCTTATATTATTCAAATTTGGAAGAAAGTCCATTTAAGTCTTGTTGTCCCTTCAATAATTCCATTATACGTATATGCAGTGGGAATTTTTACGTTTTTCGCATTTCAAAGACTTTTCATTTCGAAGCAACCTTTTTAACACGCTTTTATAAGTTTCACTTGCATGTAACGGAATCTTAGAACTCAATTTTTACCCACTTTAAAAGATCGGAATAATTCGAAACTTTGCACACTTGTCAAGAACCGATGAGAATACAATAATTTCATAATTTTGTTCCATTGTCCTTTATATGGCCAATAGAAAAATCCGTCTTAAATTAATTTGAAGTTTTTATTGTTAATAATTATTTATATTTTTTTACATTTCATTTCAGGGAAAGGGTTTCACGTCTTAACAGATTTATTTAACGTAGATTTACTTACCGTATCTAATTAACAGATTTATTTACTAAAGGTTAATTTGTGTCTGCGTCTACAAGGCGACAGCATAAATTTTATTGAAGTAACAATAATTTTAGCGTTTCTTTCCTGTGTTAAGCTAAAGAAGTATAATACTGGAGGTCCAGAATTTCCTAAATTTGTCACAGACAATCTGTCAGAACGTTTCAACCTATGTTCAACATTTAAATGTCTTTTTATTAAAAGCTTTTATTTAACTTACAATGTATGTATGTATGTATGTATGTATGTATGTATGTATGTATGTATGTATGTATTATGTATGTATGTATGTATGTATGTATGTATGTATGTATGTATGTATGTATGTATGTATGTATGTATGTATGTAATTTGTTCGGGTGGAATCTTGCAACTCAATTTTGAAGCTGATATCTTCCTCCCATTGAGCTGAAATTTTGTATCGACGTTTAGCTTGGATGACAATGCATGTTTTGACCCTTTATATTCCGATATTGCAATTAATTAAAAAGATATTAAGTAAAAACGTTAAACTAGTTTTGGACGCCAACTTGGATATATCTGCATTGTTGTAATAATTTTATTGTTACAACAATGACAAAAGTTGGCGTCGAAGATCAGTTTTCAGCCAAACTGGAATTTCATAACGTTGCGCTATTGACTGTATTAATTAACTTTGTCTAAAAAATAATTACATTTCTACAATGTAAAAATAATCTAATTTCTACAACATATGCAATTTTTTTACAAATTTCTATCTATTTTCTTGGATTTAAATTCAAAACAAAAAAAGTAGAGCTATTTTTCAAGTAGATTGGTACATTGTATACCTTTCTCAACGCTGCCATGTTAAATTGAGATGGAGTATTATAGAAATTCTAACTTTAATCTATGAAGCTCAGACAAAAATAATTATAGAATCTGAAAGATCATTTATTTCGTCCGAAACGGTATAATGTTTTTTTACAAAATAATAATATTTGTATTTCTTACGATTTTTTTAAAATAAGTCAGAATCGATGCGTTTTTATGAAAATAAGGTCTAAATCGACGCGCATGAATTTTTTTTGTTTAAATGAATCAACATTCCGTACTAAAACAGCTCATGATTTGCTCTTTTAGAAACAGTCATTTAAAAAATAAAATGTCGAAAACTTTTTTTTTACGATTTTTCAAAAAATACTCAAAATTTTATTATTTAATAACTTTGTCATTTATGAAGAAAATCTCATAAAACTTTTTTTCGTGTGTAGGATAATATTATCCAAGATCTGTACGAAGATTGAAAGAATTACTTAAAATTTACGGATTTAAGAAAAAATTGTGTTTTTCGTCTAGTACCCTTTTTGCGAGAATTCATTTAGCTTGACTGTTCGAAAATAACCGACTAACACCTAGCAACAATGATGCGTTGAATGAGATGAACAGACTAAGAAATCTGTCCAGTGATAACTAAAAAGTAAAAAATAAATTAAGAGTAAAAAAACTTTTTTAAAAACAAGCTTTTATTTAAACGCGCTAAAAAGAATAAAATAAATTTTTCTTTAAAATTTTTTTACTATCAACTTATAACGTCATTACACAATTTATATGATATAAAAGCTTGTCGCGAGATTTACCTCTGCAGATAGACAAGTAAATTAAATAACTTGATCTGATTGATTTCAATTTCTTAAAATTTTCAAACTAAGTAAATGAGTGCTTTAATCTTGCGACAAGCTTTTATATCATATAAATTGTGTAATGACGTTATAAGTTAATAGTAAAAAAACTTTAAAGAAAAATTTATTTTATTCTTTTTAGCGCGTTTAAATAAAAGCTTGTTTTTAAAAAAGTTTTTTTACTTTTAATTTTTATCAGATTTTAAAACAAGGTTTGAGGCTGTTTTGACTATAGAAATACCACAGCAGTCAATGAATTCATATGGTCATATTGAAAAAAAAATGTCACATTAAAATAGGAATAGATCATAATAAGTATCAACGAAGATCTTAATATTTAAAAATGGACGTCAGCAATTTTGGCTTTAAAAAGTCAAACCTGTTATTTGTCCCGACTTATGGAAAATCGTGAAGAAATTTTTCATTGTTTTTCCTAGTGTTAAGGAATTTCAGTGCAGTTGCCAATCTCCAGAAAAAAAAAAAAGGGGGACACTATATATATATTAACAGACGAGATTTAAGGTTAAACCAGACCAGATTCATATCAAATGTTGAAAATTTCATATTGTATAGAGCTAGAAACTTATCCGTACTATTAATATCCTTTGTTTGCTGTTTCGTTATTTTATTTAACACTTTTATTTAATAATTAACTTTTAATTTAATCAACATGAGCTTTTTTTAAATTTTAAACACTATACTAGATTACAATTAGTATATATATATATAATTTAACTCTTTTAAAGTAGGAGTAGTAGTACCAACTGTCAAAAAGACAATTAAATTGATAAATTTGGAAAAAAAATTGCTTATTCAACAGGGTCTACGTTTTAGCTCTCGACAGATTTAAGTGCATTGCTCCCCTACATGTTGGGTCTTCAGCGGCTCTAGGCTCCAACTCATGACACGCCGGCCACGAGTTCGTTACCATGGTCACTAGGCTACAGCGGCCACGAGACATAGGGGGAAAGAGGGAGGGAGAGATTGGTTCCGTGTGCACGAATCTATTGTTATCCAAACAGTAACGATGCTTTCAAAATCGAGACATACCACATTCTTTCACAGTTGTGTCCAAATTTCGGTTTCACTCAGCTGAAAAAGTACTTGAAGGGCAGTGCTTCAAAGTGGCATTTTTTAGGATATTCGGCCATTTTCAGTAGTGCGGACTATCTGTGTAATGCCGTGCTCTCACAAATACACTTCCTCTACATTTTAGAATGGAGTTTAGATTTCAATAAATTCTGCGTTTATCTGTATTTTCTGTGCTATCCACAATCTTAGAAAAAATACTGACCAGAATTGAAAGAGTTTTTTATTGTTTATGGATAATATTCGTTCCATTTCTGCATTCAGTAAAATTCGCATTTAAATTTCACTCCAAAAAAAAAAAAGGAAAGAAATTCTGATATATATATATATATATATAAATCGAAGAACTCTAAATTGGCTATAAAAATATTACTTACTTTTTGGAGGTGATATGAATATTAGATATAGATTGATAGCAAAAGAAATTATATATATATATATATATAAATCGAATATTACTTATAAAATCAAAAAAACAAAACAAAAAAAACCAAATTGTTAATAGTTATAATTTTACAATTATTTAGACCAACTCTATAGGAAATTTATCCAGAAGAACCGTCAATACAGGACAGTTTGGTGTTTAGTGGTTTAATAAATATTCTAATGAAGGCTGTTATTTAACTTAACTCAGTGGCACAACAGCCCATGAGTGCCCATCTCATCAGTATTCGTGACCTTGGGCTCTGGGGTGCATAAGCAGATGTTCCGATCTAGTGGTAACTCTGACTCAAAAACACCCAGTGTTGAGTTCCCAACACAGTTTAGTGCTCCTTTATCGACCCACAAAAGGGATGAAAGCCTGAAACACTGTTATATAAATGAATACGCTTAGTTGACGTTTCATGATTTCGAGCCTAGTACCAATGAAGACCAGTCATGTGGAAGGGGCTGTTGTGCGTTAAATTTGTTCGAGGATCAGACATTCTCCCATTGGTGAGGTAGGGAAGTTAGGAGAGGAATGTTCCAACTCATTAACTTAAATTGCATAAACTTGTAACACTAAGTGGTACATAAATAAGAATATTACACAAGTTTTACTATACAGAACGCTTATGGATTATTTTTAATGTAGTGAATTCTTGAAAATATTATAATGAAAACTAATCGACTTTGTGATTTCGATCCTTGTTTCCCCAAAACTTTTATAGTTGTTGTATGAGAGACTTAAGCTCGTTATTTTTATTATTATTATACACTGCTGGTCACCGTAAATGCAACACCAAGAAAGACAAGAGATAGCAAAACAAAATTTATTTTGTAGATAACATGTTGACCAAGTATCAAATGATTAAATTTATAGACTTCTGTGAAGTGTGGTTCCTGACAGAATCAGTAGCAAGAGCAGCCGCCATTGTTGGAGATCACCGCTGCCACACGCCCCGGCATTGATTCAAAGTAACTTTGGATGTGTTCTTGTGGCACAGCAGACCAAGCAGCTTCCACACGTTGCAAAGTTGATCTGGTGTGGCAGCTGGGGGTGTAATCTGGATCAACCGTTGAGCAACCATGGACCACATGTTTTCTATCGGCGAAAGATCTGAAGAGCGAGATGGCCAGGGAAGCAATTCAATCTGGTGATTGACGAAGAACGTTAGGACAATGCGTGCCACGTGTGGTCGTGCATTATCCTATTGAAATATGGCTGTAGCCAAGCCCTGAAGGTAAGGAAGGACAACTGGTTCCAACACTTCGGAGATGTAGCGCTGGCTGTTTAAAGTACCGGTAATGCGTACTAGAGGAGTGCGAGAGTGATATCCAATACCGCGCCCCATATCATAATACCAGGCGCAGGACCAGTGCGGTAGTGCACAATGCAGCTGTTCAGCATCCCCTCTCCACGGTGTCTCCAGACTCGAATCCGACCATCGTGGTGTCGCAGACAGATGTGTGACTCGTCAGTAAAGACAACTTCATTCCATTCTACCGCCCACATCCTTCTTTCATCGCACCATTGGCAGCGGAGACGTCTGTGGTTCTGCGTCAAGGGTAGGTCAAGCAATGGACGTCTTGCGGACAGACCACTCTGCTGTAAACGGCGTCGAAAGGTACGCGCAGACACTGAATGATGCGTTAGAGACTCAATGTGTTGTGCTATGGTGCGTGATGTGACTGAGCGATCCGTCACTGCCATGCGCACAATTTGCCTGTCCTCACGTGAAGTGGTGCACTGAGGTGGACGCGATTGACCACGCCGGTCCGTCCTACCCTCCTGCATAGAACGGTCACATATCCGCATTACAGTTGTATGGTTTCGTCCAACACGCGACTACCGATTTCCTTGAAAGATAATCCACAATCTCGGTAGGCCACTATCCTTCCTCTGTCGAGCTCGGATACTTGATGAAAAGCTGATCGCTGTTTTCTACGAGACATAACAGATCGTTTTTTGAAAAAACCACAATTGCCGAACTTGGAATCGTCGAAATCTCCAAGCCTTAAATAGCGCTTTGAGGTGGCGCCACAGGCGTAAGTGATGTATGTCTGCGCTGAAATTCTAATCATTTGCGTATCTCACCTCCCCTAATTCATATTGTAAATTTCATGTTATTTGCGTGCTTACATCAGGGTGTTGCATTTACAGTGGCCAGTAGTGTATATAACTTTAATCGGATCATTCGAATTTTATATTGTGCACACATTAACCCGCTATGTATACATTAGGACTTGATACTCTATTTAAATATCATCTGATTTATCTTTAAATTCCTTAGGGATTGTCTTTTTCGATGTTTGTATCATCTGTCTATCTTTTGGGAAACAAAACTCTAACTATGTAAGAGAGCACACAAGAGGGAAACTGAGTATTAGCGTCGCCCTGTTCAGCTATATACACGAGGGCTTTTGGTAACGGACCGTGTCATTTTGAACCGTGGTCAAGTGACGAGGACGTCACCTGAGCTGGCTACGGACCACACCTACGGGAGGACGTTTGAGATCTCGTCAGATTTAACGTGCATCGCGCCCCTACACTGCGGGTCTTCAGTGGTACTTCGCTCAAACTCGTGACATGCCAGCCTCGAGTCCGATATCTTGACCACTCGGCTACCGATGCCTCGAGCCTGGTGCCGCAGAAGACGAGCCATGTAGAGAAGGTCAATGCACATTAAATTTGTTGAGACTTAAAATTTCTCCCGTTGGTGTGGTGTGGAAGGTAGGTGAGAGGGGTGCAAGCTCATCAACTTAAATTGCATAAACTTATAACTGTTAATAGTATATAAAAATAAGAATATTACAAATTTTGCTACACAGAATGCTTATGGATTAGTTCATATTGTAATGGAAAGAAATCATTTTGGTATTTGATCCTTGACTTCACAGAAATTTGTATATAGATGTTATATGAATGATCTTAGCTTGGTTTTTTTGTTATAATTGTTTTGAATATATATATATATATGTCTATAAAAATTTTAGTAATATT
>BMAO01005241.1:0-57053 GCA_019973975.1 Trichonephila clavata
GCTTTGTAGAGGAGTTCATGAAAATGTAAGGCATGCTAAATATGTTACTGCTCAAATATCTGCTGGTGTTGAAGTTTGGAGAATGGGGTGTTAATTGAGGGTGTTGTCCTTGTCACACTTGACCAGGAATCAGAATTTTTTGGTTCATAGCAAATAATCATAATGTAGCTTCAAATTGTGATGTTCATTAACAATCAATGAACCAGTCCATTATTGAATCTTAATGCCTTTGATTCACATATTTACCTCACCGCAGAAGCATTTTCATCATTTTGAATCTTAATTTTTTTATATAAGAAGTTTTTCATTTTAATAAATATTTATTTGATCATGAGTCTAAAGTAGGTTAGTGGGAAAAAAATAATGGGGGAGGAAAGGAATTAAAAGTATGATATGCAGTAAGCATGAGTGAGACATGAGAGTTAATAGATCTAATAACTAAGTAGATTACTTACTTCTATGATATTTACTATTCTAAAGTAGATGAACTTGACAGAAGTCATATAAATCTAGCTAAGAGAACGTTAAATCAGGCTAAACTAAAAAGAAAATTATTGAACAAAAGGGAAGTGAAAAAAACACCATATGCTAATCAGTTCTGCCACCATCTGTTTATTTTTTATATTATTTTCTTACATGTATATATGTATTTGGTTTTATTTTGTTTTTATGCAATATTTTCCCCATTATGAGTATATTATAATAAAAACGGGAGGTTTCTCTGTTAGCTTAAAAGAATTTATTTCGATTATGAAAGTTTATTTGAATGTGTTCACACAGTTATAAGAATAATTGTGGATCAAATTAAACCTGTATCTCAAGGGGTCACTTATTTTATATATTAGTTATAAGAATAACTGTGTGTTTCATGTAGTTATTATTAAATAACTCATGAGGGAATTGGAATTGCTCTTCTAAAAACAGCTTGTTAATCCATGGCCAATTAATTACAACATCATTCTAATAATGAAAATGCTTCTTTACTAGTTGTTACATAATAGCATATGATGTGGTTATGAATTGAACTTTTAAGTTATAGCTAAGCTCACACTGTTTTGGATCAGTTATGGTTCTAGCACAATAAATGGATATAATGTTTTAGTTTCTTAATTTCTAAATTTTTCTCTTGTTTTGTGATTTTTAAAAGCCACTTTGATCAAATGTAATATTTTTTTCTCTCCTTTTTTCAAAACAAGTCTTGGATAGTGGAGCTACTTCTACTCCCATTGGAATGCAGTTGTCTGAAGTAAAATTCTTAAAAAGCCTGTTCTTGGAGGTGCCGAACCTGTCTCGTAGGATCTAAATCTGTTCTCAGAGGTGCCGAACCTGTCTCGTAGGATCTAAATCTGTTCTCAGAGGTGCCAAACCTGTTCATAGAGGAGGGCATAGTTGTAGATCCAAATCGCCAAATGGAGTCCTGTAGTTTTGCTGCATCTTCCAGTACAGCATTTGATGATGAATATGAAACATCATCTAATTCATGTAAAGAATCTGCTTATCCAGAACCAACTCGTCATGATAAAGAGCTCCAAGAGGAAAAGGAAAAACTTGAGAGGATCACTCGAACAGTAAAAAAGAAGTTAATTGCAAATGGGGAAATGGATAGATTACGAGGAGAAGCACGTGAGAGGTTATTAGAAGTGGAATGGAATTCAGTAGTTGTAGCTAAATGTAGAGAGTTTATTTCTCAACACGGAAAAGGAGTTACCTACAAGCAACTTTATGATTATTGCAAAGAACACTGCATGGAGCACGTTCCAAAATCTGTGAAGGATTACCTTTTAAAGAAGGTAGTGGCTTCTTATGAAGGTAGAAAAAACCCGGAAATTTTAAGGCCTAAAGAAGTTAAAGAACCTGAAGAAGACAATGAACCTAAATAAGTTAAAAAACGAAAACAAGTCAAAGAACCTAATGAGGTTAAGCAGTCTGAAGAAGTCTCTGAGTGATAAGTCATGACTTGTGGATTTTTCATTATATAATTTTCAGCGTATAAAGAAGCATAACTCATTAAAATTTTAAAATGTTAAAAATGCATCTAAGGTTAATCAGAATTTTTGAGCAAAATGTATTGCAATATCCAAATTGCTTTGCAGTTGAAATAATGTGTTAATTTTAATTATTGAATTTTTAAAGTAAAAATTTTCAAACAAAAAATCTATTTAGATATAGTGTTTTGAATATATACTGTACTAAGCACAAAAAAATTTTTTTTAATGTACGAAATTTATAAGTTTGAATTTTAAGTGCAATTTGAGAGGTACATTTTAAAATTATCTTGTGTTTTTTTTTTTCAAATATGTGCTTTCAGAAGCTAAATAACACAACTAATTATGTCACAAAGGCCATAGTTCCATTTGACTTGTAATAGTGTCAATTATGTATTATGATTTTGTGAAAACTATTTCAGTCTTAAATGAAAACATCTGCTTTGGGCAGTTTGTTCAAATTCCTCTCACAATTCATTTTGACGGTTTTTAAGAAATAAGGAAGTCACTGAAATACTTTTGGTACATAATTGAATATCAAGAGATTTTTTGTAGACTATTTAAAATAGTATATTGTATATTAAAATATAATTTTGTAAAATTCCCATGAACAGAAGCCAAAAATGCTTAAAAATGACTGATAAACTTTTAGCAATCTCATTTTTCTGCATCATTAATTCAATGAAGTATTGGTTTCATTTTAATTTCATAAACAATATTTATAAGCAATTAATTTTCATTCTGAGTTGTTACTACAGTTAGAAGAGTTTTTTGACCTTAGAGTTAAGTAATGATTTAGTTTATTTTGATGATTGAAGAGAAAGTATATGAATAAAATTAATAAAAATCATCTAAGATTTAATTATATATAAAGTCCACTGATTTGGATAACACTGAATTCTGTATAGCAATGGAAAATAAAATATCAGGACATTTTTTCACAACTGATTGTAACTCACTCATATATCTGGAGAATATTGCAATTCCAGTGTGTACTTTAGCAACTATTTTTCTTACTTGGTTCTTCTTTTTCATGCTTTGTTGGAATTAGAAATACAAGTCTACTCAGTTCAGTATTGGAACAATTTTCTTTAACATCTTCAAGCTTAATAAATATTTCAACAACTTCTCAGTGTCAATCGTGGTAGATAGTACAGACATTCATCAAGCATTTTTGATAACATAACATCTTCATCAGATCTTGTTTCAGAAATTTTTTTTCAATGCTCTTGGAAGGAAAACTTTTGCTTAGCCAGGAGACATATTCAATTTAGTATTTCATCATTCCTCTGTTATTGTTTACTTCAATAATATGTTTGAAATGGTTGATTTGTTCTATGCATTTAGCTGGTAGCGTATTTTGATTTTGTAAAGATTTTCTGCTACATAGTAGATGATAAATGTTTTTAAAGGTTTTGTAGCAAATATTTGTTTCATTAAAATTATTTTTATCAGACCCTATAGATCTCTGTTTCAAAAGGAATCCACCATGTAGAGGGGGCTGTTGCATGCTAAATCTGTTGAGGCTCAATGTCCTATTGGTGTGGTGTGGTAGTTAGACAGAGATGCCAATGCATTTGTTGTCCTCTTTAATTGGCTGAGGTTCAAAATGATGAGGTCTATTGCCAATAGCCCTTCTGTTGCTTTACAACATTAGTATCACTCTTCACTCACTGTTTCAAAAGGAATACAAAGGCATCAAAATAAATTGTTCCTTCCTTGGTTTGTTGTTCATAATTTTTCCTTCTTTTCTTTCCATGTCTGTAGTAAACCTCTTTTTTAAAAAAAATTTTCATGAACTTTTTGTGATAATTCCAAATTTAACAGCTGGATGTTGATCCTTGACATGATACAACAGTGCCGGTTTATCCATTGGACTCTTAGGGAAGGGGCCCGGATAAGCTGGACGTAACCAAATTTCCTGTTTATAAATTTCGATCCGCCAGTGCCAAGAAGGCCTGTAGATCTTTTGCGCCCAGGGCTCGAAATCAGCTTAAATCGGCACAAGCATGTTTTTTTTAAGAATTGCTCCATCAGATTTTGCATGCTCCACAATATCCATTTCAGGATTAAAGTTAAAAGCTAATACTTTTTCAAAATTTGTTGTGCTTTTTTAATATAGACTCATCTCTGCTATCAATTAAGAGTTAACAAGTATATTCCGAATCACTGAATTTCAAAATTCATGAAAACTTAAAAGAAAATTTAGCATATAATGAGGTAATAAAAATTAACTATAAAAATGTTTATTTGGAATATTAAAAGCAATCATCATAAAAAAGCATATATAAAATAAGCAGTTTTCCAAAGTAATTTCAAAAGAAAAATAAAATCTACTTGTATCAAAACTTGAGTGAATTTTATATAAATATTTTTTTTTTTATGAGTTCACTGTAGTAACGTTATGTAGGGGTGCCCTGCTTGTCTTGTTTAAGCCAATCTATGTGAATTTCTTGAAAAAGTTTCTTATTTGAAGAAAACTTGAATTCTCATTATTCATGCGTTTTTTTCTTCTTAAAGCTAGAATATTTAAATTTTTCTTGAATATTTGTTTTATTGTAAACTTTTATTTTACCAAAAAGTAGTTTTTCTTCTGTGTGTACCAAATTTCTTGAGTATATGTTTCAGAAAATGTGTTAATTAGGCATTGATGTTACAATATATTTGGAATCTTAATGTGTTGTTGATCACCATAGTTTCCTTTTTACATGTCAGACATATATTAACTTTTTCTCCTTTCATATTATAAATCGCTTTAATTTTTAATATTTAGTAAATTCATACAGCATGATATATTTTTAATGTAATATAATTGCTATTACTGTTATAGTTAAAATGTTAGTGCTATATATTCAATTTTTAAATCAGATAACATAATTCAAACATTTTTTATCTACTCATAAAAATATGGTTTCCTACAGGTATTTAAAAGACTGAGTTGAGAAAAGTGTGTGTGTTTCAAAGTCAGCATTAAGAACTTTATGGAAAAAAAAAGACAGTTTATTCAACGAGCATTAGACACATCTTTCGCTGAAAGAAAACAGATGCCAAGTGAAGAATTTAATTGGGCTGAATACTTATGTCCATAACTGTTAAATGACTCTTTTTATTTTGCTTTCGATTTGAAAGTGGTGACATATTGAGACTATAAAAAGAAAAAAACTGGGATTAAAAGTGTGTAGCGATATCATCTACATAAGCTAGTAACAACCTCCGCACCTCGGTGATCATTTTGGTGTAGTGGTTAAGTTACTCGGTTTCGGACCCAAAGGTCCCGAGTTCTATCCCAGCGGATAAATGCGCCACTTCATTGGTGACCCTGACTGAACTCTGAAAAAGGCAACCTTCTGAACTGTTGTGGCGCCATCTATCCACCGCAAATGCAACCCAAAAAAAGCCGTCGCATAGTGACGCAATCTTCAAGCTGTCACATGGTGACGTAACCCTCAAGCCGTGCAACCAGCAAAGCCGTCGCAACTAGTAACGCAGCAGCAAACACGCTTGATTTAACAAATACATCGTTCGCTCACATATCCACCGACTCACTGGTAGGGGAGTGTGTAGCGGTATCATCTACATAAGCCAGTAACAACCTCCGCACCTTGATGATCATTTTGGTGTAGTGGTTAAGTTACTCGGTTTCGGACCCAAAGGTCCCGAGTTCTATCCCAGCGGATAAATGCGCCACTTCAAGTGTTATGTTTGGAATAACTTTTCTGAGAAATAATTAGTTTAATTTATGACTTGAAGATATTACGGAAAATAAAAGTTAAAAATGGTAAATAGGGGATTTTGTTTCAGATCTAGGGAAATCTTCAATAACGTGGGTTGGGATTTACCACCGCCAAATTCTCTTTTCTAGCTAAAGGTCGATCGCCAAAACTTAACCTTGAGAGGAACCAGTTTGCAGTAACCATAGGCGGTACGTTTCTCCTCATGGGAAAACTCCGCGTAGTAATACACTGCATTTCTGATATTCTGCCTCTTTTTAACGCTGATGTTCTCTGCAAATATTATCAGTGTAGTTTCAGGAATAGTTTTAACGATTTCTCGAATTCACTTTGAAAAAATTGTTTTCATCAAAATCAGATTAAAAAATTTTATGCATTTGTCAACTAAGTTAAATTTCAAGTTTTTTTTTTAAAAGCAAATAATTTATTTTTTAAAAACGAAGGTAAATTACAATATTTTTACAAATACAAGATATAAATATCAAATTACTCGTAGTTTAATTTTTTTGAAAAGTAATTATTTATCTCATCCAGAAATTTTACGTATCTTATTCGAATTCTATTATTTGTTTATCTTTATTATTATCTTTATTTCTAAAGGATATAATCACTCATGTTTTTCGAAATACTCAAATACTTTACTGAATTTTCCTCCATTATATTTATTCAGAGCTGATTTATTATTCTCAACAAAGATTATTTCATTTCATACTGAGTCCCCCCCCCCCCGCGATGTAATAGTTGAAAGATAGGAAAAGAATATATACTTGCAGTACGGTATTTTATTTCACACATTTCATTACTTTTCTCTTTTTTTCGTTTATAGTTTTTCGAAAAAATAGTAATTTACAAAAAAGTGCTTATATTGCGTAAGTTAGTGATTAGTATAAGAAAATTCATTTATGCTCTAGATCTGGAAATGTATATTGAATAAGCTGCCAAATCTGGAAGTAGTATATGGAATTGTCGCCAAATCTGATTTTCGTTATTCCTGACGATCCTGATAAGGACAATGGAACAAAATTATGAAATTATTGTATTGTCATCGGTCCTTGACAAGTGTGCAAAATTTCTAATTAATCCGATCTTTTAAAGTGAGTAAAAATCGAGCTCTAAGATTCCGTTACATGCAAGTGAAACTTATAAAAGCGTGTTAATTAAAAACGATCTTTGCTCATCTCCTTCAGACCTTAAAATAATTCTTGGTGATTTTAATGCCAAAAGTCCCTCCTGGAGATGCCCCCATTTGAACAAAAATGGTGAACGGATTGAGAACTTACTCTGCGACTTAAATCTTTTAACATTAAATACGCGCGGGAGAATATAACTATATCCAAAACAAATGGCTCAGCCTCTGCACTCGACATCACAGCAGTGGATCTCTCGAGCCTTGATATAGCAAAACGGAGAGTTTTGGAGTCCGCCGTTAGTGATAATTTTCCAATCATAACAAGTCTTGGTTTGAATATAGATTCTCCACCTCAAAATACGAGGTCTTGGAAATTCCGTAAAGCGAATTGGAATCGGTTCACTGAGTGCCTAGAGACCTGCACACAGATGACAGCCAGCAAAGACCTGGAAATCCTTATTCTGAAGTTAATTTTTGGTGTACAGAAAGCTGCCAAAGTCAAGAGAAAGGAGAAAAAACAATTGGGTGTCCTACTGGAGAGATCATAACATAGACGAACTAATACGAGAAAGAGATGCGGCCAGACATGAGCTTGAGAAGAACAATAGAGGTGCAACCAGAAGAAATCTTATAGATATCAGTCGAGAATGAGATCGCTGCATGTGAACGAGAAAAATTAATTGATTTTTGCGACAAGCTTGATCCAAGGAAAGATTGCCGCCACTGGAGAGTAATCAACGTCCTCAACAACTGCTGTAATCTACATAATAATGGACCAACCTCCAATGTTATTACCTCTGCCGGATATACTTCCACGAGATTGACAGGCAGACTGCAAACCTTCTGGCCCAACACTATGAACAGGCAAGCAGGCTGAGTTTTAGCAGAGAAGATAGAAAACAAAGAAAAATCTACAGACAGGTATTAAATCAAAGTAAATCCTACAACCAAAAGTATGATTTTTTTAATGATATTACTTTGGAAGAATTTGATAGCGCAATTAATAGCCTTGACCCTCAGAGGTCTCTTGGTATCGACATCATCTTCGGTTCAATGATCAAACACTTAGGCGTTCTTGCTAGAAATATTCTTCAGATTTTCAACCTATCCTGGATTACTGGCAAACTACCCACTATCTGGAAAATTTCTGTCATTGTCCCTTTTCTTAAACGTGGCAAGGATGCAGCAAGCTGTGAAAATTTCCCGGCCTATATTCCTAACAAGCACCTTATGTAAAATTATGGAAAAAATAATTCATTCCCGTATCACAGTGCTTCTCAAACTTTCAGTATTGGCGACCCAATTTTCAATCATAATTTTTGTTGCCCCCCCCTTATAATAATATGATATTGAATGCAATTATAATGCACTTAGACGCTAAAGCTACAATATGATTTTAATTATAAAGCGTACAAGGTAAGTATAAAATTTTGTATATGTTATTTTAAGTAATAGAATAATTATGTTATTTTTCCTTTCTCTAATTTTTAAATTGGAACAGATTGCAAAAAGATATTTAAATAAGATTTATTTCCTCCATCATCCATTTTTTATAGTAAAATATCATTAGAAAAATAGTCGAGTCTATATTGCTCAACATATGATATGAAAAGTAATTATGTTATTTTCGATGTTTAATGCGAGAGGACTTCAAAATGTTTTATCCCGGGAGCAGGCGCGCATTCGATACCAACGTTAATGGTCGCGCGGAGTGACCGATCACCCCAATCTTTTTTAAAAATCATTTTTATTGCGCACAATAAAAATCGTCATTCCAGTGAATAATTTAAGAGAACGTATACTTACCTACTTTCAAGGACTTTTCAATATTTCTTTGATTATTTGAGAAAAAATCCAATCAAATTGAACTAAAATGCTTCAAATTTGCGTGATTTTAATAAAGGACTCAAACAGTGCCGGTTTAAGCTCATTTCGGGCCCTGTGCGCAGTAGATCTACGAGTTCTCTTGTTGTCGGTTCCAAGGAGTGACTCTGATCCGGTTAAATCCAGTGGATAAATCTGCTGTGTGCTCCCGGTAAGAAGTGTATTCAATAAAAAGTCTAGATGTTAGTTGTAAAAATAATAATGTAAAATGTTTTTCATTATGCTTTATACGTTGGAGAATACTCATAAAAATAAATCTTGGCCCTAATCCTTCAAAGGGCTCTCTGTGCTTTTCCAAATATCATAAAACTCTTTTACATAAAAGAAGCGTAACGGAAATACATATTATTTACAATTTCCTTAAATGAAAATGAACACACATAAAATAGGACGGAACTAACCATACCAATAAGTTCGAAGGTCAATCAGATGATCTGCAAATGTATTATACTGTCTGGGTGAAAAGTGAATGAAGTCTTTTTCTTCCTACAGCTAATGTACAGTATTTCAATAATAAGAACATGATGAATTTTTTATCTTAGAATTTTCTTGATTCTGGGCTTTGTTTTTATCTCTGAAAGAGTAGTATTTTAGGTTTAAAAAGAAAACATAATAAAAAAAATCTCTCATCGTGGGATTACAGCAAATCGTACAATTTTTTTTATTTGGTTATAGGATCAAAGATAGCTAATAAACGTGTTGAAGCTTTTATTTTCGATGACGTATATCATCAGATGATATGTATAAATTATATAAATGTAAAGGTGTTTATTTTTTTTTGGTCAAAAATATTTTGTTTTACTTCATTTCAGTAAATTAATTTTTTTAAATCTTTTATTTTCCATATGCTCATGCCCCCCCCCCAGGGGGCGCACCCCAGAGTTTGAGAAACGTTGCCGTATCATGAATTGGCTCATCAAGAGGAAAGTATTATACTTTTACGAAACAGCTTATGGAGCCCAGCATAGCACTGTTGACCAACTTTTCTGTTTACTGCAATCAATCATATAGAATGGATTTCAAGAAAAACCTGGTAGCCAAGTGGTCTAGGCATCGGATCATTTCTAACGTGTCATGAGTTCGATCCCAGTACTACTGAAGACCCGCCGTGTAGGGGAGCGATGCACGTTAAATCTGTCGGGAGCTCAAACGTCCTCCCGTTGGTGTGGTGTGGTAGTTAGAAGAGGGGGTGTCAGTTCAGGTGTCGTCCGCGTCACTTGACCATGGTTCAAAATTACGCGGATTGTCGCCAAAAGCCTTCTTGTAGCTGAACAGTGTGACGTTAATATTCACTCAAGAAAAACCTCATAGGAAAACTACGGCTGTTTTCCTTGGTCTTTCTGTGGCCTTTGACAGAGTTTGGAGACAAAAACTCATTGAAATTTTGCATTCCTTACGCATCCCAGGTAATATCCTACTATAGATCAACGACTTCCTAAGAGATAGAAGATTTGCTGTGAGGGTTAACGGAAAGTTTTCTAGGACAATAGATCTTGGGCAGGGATCGACCCTTAACCCACTCCTTTTTCTCCTCTATATGAACACTGTCGATAATCACATTGTTAATGAAGATAAAATAGCCTGCTATTCAGATGACATTGCCGTTTGGCACTCTCATGCTGACATCACAATCTTCGAAAATGTACTGAACAAAAATCTATCTTACATTGAAGACTGGGCTAAACAGATGAACTGCTGATAAATCCAGAAAAAAACCAAATGCTGTGTGTTTTCTACTGACAGGAGAAACGGAGCAGCCCTTCTCCTCGAATTAAGGTTTAACTCAAAAAACTCGCATCCCAAATACCTCGGCTTAACGATAGATGCGGGATTGAGGTTTACAAAGCATATAGAGAATAAATCGCAAAAGGCTTTAACAAAGCTCAAGATTCTTCGAAAACTTTGTGGATCAACTTGGGGTTCCAAACCAAAGACACTTCTAAACACCTACACTGCACTTATAAGACCAATCCTCAAATATATAGCACCCGTTCAGGCTCCATCAGCTTCCATCTCAACATAGAAAATCGACTCTGTTCAGTACAGGGTGTCCAAAACTATCATCGGAGCTTTGTCTTCGACAAATAATGTGACAGCTGAGAATAAGTGTGGCCTACTATCATAGAAAGGCAGGAGGAAACTTGCCCCCATTAAATTTACAAACAAAATCAGAAGCTGCGGTGAACAACATATCTCCAGCATCACTTTTCACTCCTGGACAGCTAAGAATAGGCTGGAAAGATCTTCAACACTTCAGTTTGATAAGGACATAAAAAACGACATTAACTTTAATTACACAAGCCTTGACATCATGCAAGAACCTTGTTTTCCAGTCAAACCACCTCCCTCTGCCAAAATAATTTTGGACCTTCTTGAACCTTGTACGAAAAAGGAATCTAAGGACACAATTAAAAGGAAAGGCATGGGCGCAATTATCGGCTTTAAGAGGCCTCGTTTAGTAACTGCCTACACCCCTACGGTTCTTCAGACTCAGAGTGCAATAGGGGTGAATCTGATGTCTTTCTTAAATACCCAGATATTACAACTTCAAAGCACAAGATCTCAGCTGGGCAAATTGCTTCCAACTTCACCTGTGAACTCATAGCAATCAGGACAACCCTAGATATTTACCTTACATGGACAGATATCGCTAATTCCGATGGCATCATTGTCCTCTCCGATTGTAGATCTACTTTTGAGGCCATCAAGGAAGGAAAAATGAGACTCACCCAAGAAATCAATTCTCTTCTATTCTCCATTCGTGTTTTGGGCGAATCATGTGCTCTCCAGTGGATTCCGGCCCATGTTGACATCGAAGGGAACGGGATGGCCGATTCCCTTGCCAACGAAGCCAGAACAATTGAACCTGTAACTTCATCTACTACGGTCTTTGATTCCAACGCAGTCTCAAAACAAAAGCTCTGCCCAAACCCAAGAAATAAATTCTCGCTGCCAGAAATAAATTATACCCAAGAAATTACGACAATAATAACTAGACTAAGGACAAAGCATTTTAAGGACATGAAGATTCTGCCCAATGATTCCAGATCATATATGGAATGCAGGCACTGCCCAGGCATGCAACTGAATCCCACACACCTTTTCAGCTGTCCTTCTATTGTTGGTGCCCTTTTTAAAATAGACAATGACTGCAGCATGGACTTAGTATTCTCAGATTTTGCCATGGATGTTGCCACGGCAGTTATTCAAGCCTTTGGCAATATTTGACTATATCTTTGTTTTGTTATTACCACCTTTGCACTTTGTCATACACGATGACAACAACAACGAAAAATAGATCTTAGTGTAGTAAAAATTCACATTTTTTACTTAAAAACGTCACATAAAATATTTTGAATCTCTCATTAACTTTTTATTAACATTTCATAGACAAATTCTTCTCTTTCTCTTGCATCTCCCATTCACTAATATAACATACATAATATTGCATCATACTACTACTTTTCAAACATATCTCTCTGAGATCCAATCATAGATGTTCAGGGATGCTAATATAAAAATAAGAGGTGTACAAATCAAACTAAACAGTTTTGTCCTCTTAATGCTTCAAGACATGTGCAAAAATCATAATGATTGAATTCTCTTCCATCCACTGTATAAGTTCAAAAAATACGCTTCTAGTTGTTAAATTAATTTAAATTTAGGCATGGAAAATTCCGAGAAACAGTGAATTCTGATATGTAACCATCACATCGAAACCCACAATTTCAAAATGAAAAAGATTAAATTAAATGCAATAAAAGTAATTAACTAAATAATAAAATTCAGTAGAGAAAAAAGAATGCAATGTGACTTTATTTTTGTTTCTCATCAATATCACATTAGAGTCATTTCTCTAATAACTATAATTTTATATCTTCTAACCTTGAAACACCAATAATATCATAAATGCTAACCCATTTAACATTTTAAAATAATGAAGTACATTAAAATTTCTCCACACAAACTACTTTCTCTTTTAAAATATAAACAACATCCCTTAACACAAAATAGACTATAAAAGTTTAATATCATTTATTTTACTCTTCCTCTCCTAAAAGTCTTGTTATATATATAAGCAAAACTCAGTCACTTCTGTATTACGTAAAAGGTTTCTTTCCTTTAGTTTCTTTTTTCTTCGTTATTTTCGATATTTTGTGTTGAATATAATTCGATGGACTAAATTCACGACTGAATGGTGCCAAGCGGGGAATCATGTGTCAACAAGGGAAACATTTCCACGTGTTATTCATTACCGTGTTAGAACCTATACGTTGACATTCTTGTGCTTTAATTTTATCTAATTGAAATATATGATATCATTGTTTTTTTCACGTTATTCTAGTATATATATTCGTTAAGAAAAACTCTTAACAACTCTTTGTTATAATTTTTGTTTTATTCTAATTTATTTATCTAATTAGGTATTCGTCTGCTTCAAATAGTGTTATCTGGCATATTTATTTAGGTTGGATCCTAGCACCTGGTACACAGCTCTTAGTTATTTTAATTCTTAATTAATTTAGTAGTTATTAATTATATATTTTTGCACAAGAAGGGCTCACGGTGTATATGATCAAAAACACTTCCTTTTAAAAAACTTCAAACTGTTTAACTATCGAATAACAATTGTATCATTTCCTTAAAAAGAACTCGCACAATACAGCGTCAGTTAGGTGTAAATAATATTAAAAAAATGTCTGTTTATAATTTTAATTAATAATTCAAAGTCAAGAGAAAATATTTATTCTGAAGTAAAACAATTTGATGATAATTTGTATGAGGAATGTTTACAAAAATTAAAGAAATTTTTCTTTGATTTTTACATTTTACAAATTATTGGTTTCTAAATTATTAATAATTATTCTTTTCTTATAAAAATTAATGTCATTTCTTTCTTTAAATTAAAATAAAATATTCTTAAGAGGAATGGCACCATCGCAAAAGGCAACAATTTTTAGAAATGTTCAAATTTAATTTGATGATTTGTTGTTGTCTTATTTTTTTGAAGTATATGTTAAACTTGTAAAAACGTTTGTTTCTTGAAGAATATTAGAATATTATTATCTATATAGAATATTAGATAATATGAAAGCTTTAGATAAATGTAGAGAATTATCTTTTGGTAAAAGTGTATTTTTTTCCATCACTTTTTTTTTCTTTCCATTTTGTACATAAAATATTAGAGTTGATATGGTATTTATCCTGTGAGGAAAATGAATTTTTTAAACATTATATTTACATCAAGTTTGCCTACCTACACTTAAAATTTAAATGAATATTTTATTTTACTGTAGAACAGTTACTAGATGAAAATGAACTTTATTTACAATGTATTGCATATAAATACTTTATATATATGTATGTGTTTTACAATATTAGAAGCATTTAAAGATATTTGAAATGTTTCTAATAAAATAACATTCCCCATCTTTGACTGTCTGATTTACTTAGTAATTATTGTTTAAAAATGTTTGGAATTTTTTTTTAGAAATGATTGTCTGAAGAGATAAAAGAAAATACTATTTTATTATTAAGTTAAAGAAATGATTCATATTAATGTATAATTTTTAGGTTATATTTATTGTAATGTGTTGTTTGCGTTGTTCAAGAGAGTGTGAAGGGTTAAATGTAGTGTTAGGGTGGACGGAGCGGATTGCGATTGCTTACTGCGCACCATCTATCTTTTATAAGATACTAACTTCTTGGCCCGGCGTTGCACGGGCTTCTTCAAGTGTGTAGCTTTTTGCCTTTGAAATTTCCTCTTCCCTTTTTTGTGTCAGCACTTCGTGGTGTGTGTGTGATATCTATATCAATGTCATTAAAATTCTTTTTTTTAAAGTTTCTTCCACTTCTTTGCCCCGTTGGATGGGTCTATATCCTCTCCGCTTAGCCCGGTTTTGCATGGGCTTTTTCCATGGGTATCACTTTATCCCTATGTAAATTTTCCGTTTTCTCTTTCTTTCTTGGATGCCAGCACTTCTGGGTGTGTATGCGCGATGTGAGTGATTTCTACATTTATGTCGTTTAAATTCCCTTTTCAGAAATTTCTTCCACTTATTTTCTTTGTCAGACAGTTTTATTTTCCCTCCGTTCCAAGTATAAAACTCTTTTATTTTCTATTAATAATTTACAATGTACGAATTTATTATTAAATAACTAATTAACCGTCACCAGATGTCAGCATTTCTGGGAGAGGGTGTATGCGCAATATATGAGAGATTTCTATACTTATGTCATTAAAATTATCTTTTCCCAAATGTCTTCAATTTCTTTTCCTTTACAGACAGGTTTCTTTTCCCTTGGTTTAGCCCGGCGTTACTTGGGCTTTTCCCCTCTTTTTCCCCCAGTGATTAGATTTTACTTTAAATTTCTCTCTTCGATTTCTAATTTACAAATCTAATCTAGTTTAATCCTCAAGAAAACAGACAATGTACGACTTTATGATTAAATAATTAATTTTGTAATGAATAATAAAAAACAATATTGATTTAGTTTTTTAAAAAAATAATTTATATCCATTTTTATTAAATAACGAGTGAAAATTTATTACCATTAACTATTGAAACGACCGCTTATTATAAGGAAAGATTTAAAATGTAAATAATACTATCTGATGAAAACATTTCAGCATTTTCTTATATTCACTCTCAATCGCTTTTTTAAAAATAAAGAAAACCACAGTTGTAACGTATCAGAAATTTGTCTCTTTCTGCATATGCTCCATAAGCCTTAAACTGGTCAATTCTGCCTTAGGTTTATCACAATTAATTTTTACTGGCATTTGGTGATTTTAGCAACTTTTTTTCGTTGCATTTTTATGGCTCCTTGAAATGGGAAAGAGCTTTTTTTAAAAAAATATTTTATGTGGAAAAAAGCAGAAAAATAGAAATTTTTTTCAAAATTACGAAATTTTATAAATTTTTAAAGGAAGTTTTACAATATTCCATCTTAGTCTAACTTGGCAGCGTTGAGAACTATATACCAATCTACTTGAAAAATAGTTGTAACTTTCTTTCTTTTTTAAATTTAAATCCAAGAAAATCCATAGAAATTTGTAAAAAATGTAAAACATTGTAGAAATTGGGATATATATTTCAAGTTAATCATATGTTAAAAGCATTTATTTTTTAAACAAAGTTAATTAATACAGTCAATAGAGTAACGTCATGAAATTCCAGTTTAGCTGAAAACCGATTTTCGACACCAACTTTTGTCATTGTTGTAACAATAACAGTGTTACAAAAATGCAAACAAATCAAAGTTGGCGCCCAAAACCGGTTTTTGTAACGTTTTTTTTTTAAATATCTTTTTAACTAATTGCAATACCATACCGATTGCGAATCTAAACCATTCTCGAATTCACTTGAATACATACAAAAAATCTCATCAAAATCGGTCCAGCCGTTTAGGAGGAGTTTAGTCACACACACGCACAGAAGATTTATATACAGGGTGTCCAGCCTTAATGTGACCCAATAGCTAATTCCCGAACCGTTCGTTTTAGATATGCACTTCCAATTTGAAAAATGTTTTAAAACAGGTAAAGCATGTTTTTACGTGCTTTTCGAACCAAAAAACTCATTTAGAAAGAAATTACAAAAATTAATTTTTTATACGGTCCCCAGGTCCTATTGGTTATATTTAGGAAACGATGCTGTACACAAAAACAAAGTAAGCACAAAAAGTTTCATTTTATTACGATAAAAACTGGCCGAGTTATGGAACTTTGAAATTCCTATATTTTATCCATTTTCTCTGCTATTTTCAAGAAGCTAGTAAAGGGCCGTCTCCAAAGTGAAATTAGTTGGAACTCTGCTAGGAAACTTTCGCTCTTGCACGTCACTCTTATGTAAATCGTTTTTAAATTTAAAAGCATACTTTAATAATACAATAATTGAGTACTTAAGAAATAAAATTTAATCTGTGTACGTGTAAAACATAGAAAAAATAAAATATTTTGGACGAAGAAAACATTTCAAAAGCAATTAAAAAAAATAGACTTACATGCTGCGGTTTCAGTTTGATTTTGCTGCGTTTTTGCTGATCATGACGAACGTTAAAAATCTGTTGTGTAGTCGCTTACAGTAGTATTCTAATATTACGATTTCTAGTGCGGGAGAACGAGATGTATACAAATGAATACTGCGAAATGGTACTGTTTTATGTGCAGTGTAATCGAAATAAGAAAGATGCGGCAAGACTTTATGGCATTAAATTTCCCCCTCGAAGAAATCCATCTTATTGTATGTGCTGTTCAACGCTTGTATAAAACTAGGAGTTGTCATAGACGTATTCCCTTGTCTCGTGCCTTCACCATTATTTAAGTTAATTTGGTCAATCTGATATAATAAAGCCCCTGATTCATTATTGGCGCATCATTCCGCATTATGCTATAATTTGAACGGCAAATCCTGTAGTATTTTGCTGCTATTTGTTAAAACAAGCTGTTTTAATCTTTTCGGTACAAGTTTTATTTCTTTAATTTAATTTTTATTGTTTGCCATACAGCAATGCAAATTGTCAGTCTATGATGCTTACTACGATGTTTTAATATTACTATGATGTTTTTCTTTTGCTCTTTCTGTAGATAGTGAATTACTGTTCTCTAAACTCATTTTATATACGACCCCCTTTTCTGAGCAACTCTGATGCTTCAAATTTATGTAGGCATAACTCGGTCAGTTTTTATCATAATAAAATGAAACTTTTTGTGTTTACTTTGTTTTTGTGTACTGCATCTTTTCCTAAATATAAGTGATAGGACATGGGGACCGTATAAAAAATTAATTTTTGTAATTTTTTTCTAAATGGGTTTTTTGGTTCGAAAAGCACGTAAAAACATGCTTTACCTTTTTTTAAACATTTTTCATATTGGAAGTGCATGTCTAAACCGAACGGTTCGGGAATTGGCTATTGGGTCACATTAAGGCTGGACACCCTGTATATAAAGATTAATGTTGAACTATATTATGCCTTCAACCTACGTTTTATTTATTAATATATATATTTATGCCGGTTTTTTTTTTTTTTTTTTGTGTGTGAAATAAAAGTGTAGTCTTAGTAAAAAGAATTTTCAGGGAGATGCATTAATTTGTAATAAAAGTGATGGTAAAATAATAATGTTCTCGGAGGAAACATTAAGAAAATGCCAATCTGTTTTGAAAATTAAGAAAAAAAGAGCATAACCTGAAATACAAAGACATTATTTTGTCCGACGAATATATAGACAATGGTTATCACCGGGAATGCTATAATGCTTTTACAGGAGTTATGAAAAAATACTTAAAAACTGAATCTGTAAATTCTACAAAAACAGTGGGAAAACAAAAATCAGACAGTGTACCTACAAACAATAGTTTTCCAACCAAGACGTTGATATCTGAGTTGACCACGGAACCATCTCATTTACAGACTTTAACTACAGAATTTTCAATATAACATCCCAGTCAAATTTAATTTCTGATTCAATAGAATCACAACCTACACCTTTTCAAGAGAATCGTCATTTACAGAATTTACCTACAGAATCTTCATCAATATTGCAACCAAGTTTAATTTCTGAATCAATAGAACTCCAATCTACAACTTCCCAAGAAAATATTGAAACTTTTGAACCAGATGTTAGTGATAATAATGATTCAACTCAAGATGCAAATATTTTGACCAACAATGATGCTAGTACTAATGACTATCAAATTGTTTGTGTCATGCTTCCATTTCGTAAAGCTGATACCAACCAATTTAGATGTAGTGTACTACCCAACATCGAAGGTCAAGAAAAATATGCAGAATTATTAAATCAATTGAAAAAAAAATTCTGGTTGAAAAATATCTTATCATAACGAATGCAGAGTTAATTTTAATAATAAAATATTCTCCTAAAAAAAATCCAGTAAAAGTGATTGGTATTGTTTGCCATCGGGAATATCATCAATTAGCTTTCAATGAAATAAGGGGCATTATCAAGGAAGATGTATTTAAGAAAGGGTGCTGTTATTTATGAGCATATTTGCATGAACTGTACATCGATTCGTTGAAGAAGATCTTTGTAGAAAATTCTGTTTAAATAAATTCTATTTTTACGGCACACCTCCCAAAAGAAAACATTTTGAAAAATTTTTCAAACCATGTAAAATTTTTTACTATTTGTAATACAATTATTTACAAGCAATAGAGGATAAAATATTTGGAAACGTACTAACTGAAAATACTTTGCAAAAGGCTGCATTAATTTTAAGAAAATTAATACTGCAAATGGAAAAAAAATAAGTTATCTATTAAAAATATCACAGCACATCAAGGCCAGGAAAAGTTTCGATACCACCACAATAACTAGGCTTTTACTTTACACTTCTAGGTGGATGTAATAAAAAACGGGGGGAAAAGCATGAAATGTGCTCAGCAAGTTCTATCTTATTCTCATGATGTCATCTTTTCAGTTCATAATGGTCATGTAAAAACGCCAAAGCACATCATGCGAGGTATGACTTTAAAGAGCTTAACAAGCAGTAGGAAAATTATTGACATTATTAATCGATTCGGCCATTGAATAAGTTATCAGGGCATTGAGGAACTTGAAACTGAAACAACGTATACTTCTTTTGAACAATCCAGTTTATGCCCAGAAATGATTTAAAAAGATTAGAAGGTATTAGAACGAACTATAAATGCAGACGCCGCTAGAAGGCTCACAGGTGCTATACACTCCACAAATTCAATTTCGGCACGTCAACGGTAGGCTTGTAATCATGATGTTAAGTCTACAATTATAAGTCAAGTTTATGTAGCATCAGGACTGAAAACTCATCAGGATTTTCCAACAGACTTAAATCTTCATAATATCCGGAAAAATACCAAACAATTTATTGCTACAATATTTGTTATCGATTTGTTAATTCCTTCAGATAAGAAGTGCCCAAAGACCAATTGATAAATATTTCATCACCACCGGTAGAGGCATTCGTTCTAAACATTGAAAAAATGGAGATTATCATCGTAAAACATTTTTTTCCCGAATGTTTATCAGAAATTAACAGATTTGAAAAAGTTATAAAAAATATCCATTGACGATTTCTCCAAAAATTATGAGAAAAAGAAGAAATTTCAAGTAGGTGGTAAAATTCAAGAAATTAAAATCCAAAGAGATTTATTTGGACGCATGCTGGGTATCTCTATGGATTACAATGTAGACATTTCAAAGATTTCGTCTTACCCAATTACCTCAGTACCATTGTCCATGTGCCATTTGAATGGCACTCTTTGTAAAACCAATCAATCTGCTTAAATGAAATGCCTAGAGAAAGAGGTCCAGCATGAGCAACCACATCATACAAATGTTCTAATATAATCGATGGTTTTTTCCTATTGCATGCAAGGAAGAATGTTCCAAAAACATTTGGAAATATTTCAAAAAATTTTTTGCAAATGGTCACTTAATTACAAGCATCGGGAATTAACGCGATCTTCATTAATACTTTACACCATCGATCAAAGATTACGAGCATTCCCAACGGTTAGAGTCTGCGCAATTAGAGTACAACATAACTGGGTCTGGAAAATTCGATCAAGTGACTTCGCGAAAGAGCCGAAAAATTTAAATTTTAAAGAAGCTCTGGTTAGTTTTTTTTATTTCACATTGGACTACTGATGAAGTTGTACCATTTACTGGCAACAAAACTATACACATAAATTTCAGAAAATGTCATTCTTCCACAGTTAATGAATCCAACAAAGTTGTCTCAAGAGTTGTGATGCTCAGCACATGAGGAAGCAGATACAATAATAGTATACCATGAATGTAATATCAACTATCCGGCAGAAATAGTAATCAGGACTTGCACCACCTTAAAAATGATTCGTTTGTTTGGATGCTTAGGGGTACTGGAAATAATTTAAGATATGTGAACCCAACCAAAATACACTCAGAGCTGGGACAGTTAATTTGTCAAAGCTTACCTGAATATCATGCCATCACAAAACGTGATTTTAATCTGCGTTCAAGGAAAATTAAAACCTTACAAAACATTAAAAAAAAATTCCAGAGTACCAGGAAGCTTTCAAGAATTTCGGTAAGAGCGAATTAATTGGAAATACAGATGAACAACAAAACGTCTTTAATATTATTCAGAGATTTATATGCAATGTATACAAAACCGGTGATGTAACTAATGTCGATACAGCTCGACTTCAAATGTTCATCGACTCGTATACAGTCTCTGATGTAAACGAAGCTTTTGACCAAAAGAAGTTGCGAAATTTTGACGCTAGCAATCTACCACCTTGAAAAAGCAAGCTATTGTAGCAGTTTCTGCGAGCAAACTATATATGTACCATTTGGAACAATGCTCATCTGAAAAATCCAACCACATTTCAACCAGACAATAATGGCTGGTATTGGAAAATATAAGTACTACTTTAAATGGTTTGAAGGGGATCAACTACCAAGTTATGTCAGTGATTCACTCAAAACTCAATCAGATATGAAATTATTATGTCAAATTATTGTAAATAATTTTTTTAATTATTCATAATTGTATTAACTTGCTGAATTTTTTTCAGAAACTGATGGAGAAGGCGATATTGATGACAATCAAGCCACGGACTGGAGTAGTAGTGACGAAGAGGAAAGTATCGATGACGAATAAATGAATAAATATCTTTTTACATGTAATAATACTTTTTGTATTTAGTAATAATAAAAAAAATTTTTTTAGTTAATATAAGATGCTTATGAAGGTAATAAAACTATTTTCATTAGATTTCTTAAACGATCGCAATAGATTAAACGCCCTATCTCACTCGCACCCACTTGAACAGTTGTTGCCTTGCACTCCCACTTACAGCAGACTTTCCGTGTGTCTGGCCAGATGTAAAAACCATTAAAACTTTTTGGTTATTGAGGTGACATTTTTTATAGGTCCCCAAGTAACATATATAAAATTCAGCTTTTGTACTATAACGAAAGTATATTAGAGTTTATTAAAGTTTAGGGGCGTTGCAACTATACTAAGTGTCCGCCAATGGGTGACGTGATTTCTAATGTTATTCCGAAGAAAGTATTAAAAAAATTGAGCTTTATACTTTATAGATATTGAGGTATTATCTTATACAACTTAACTACCTGTTACCTGACCAAGTAAACACAATCCAAACTTCAAACTCGCTGATCGTTCTTACCGGTGTTGGTGACATCCTCAGAGAATTTTTCAGCTTTTATAAAATAACGAAGGTCTAGCTGTCGTGGGCTCTTATGCTATATATATTTTGTTCATCTTCTTTCTTTTTTAAATTTATATGACATTCAATGACCGAATGTGGATTAATGATTACCAATTATTCAAAAGTGCGAGAACTCCTCCATCCTCCTAGTCGTTCCTCTGAATAATAGCTACTCTTTGGTGCGCGGTTCATTGTCCAAATTACGACGCTTTTCATAAGTAGTTTACCCCCAGCCTGCCGAAGTGTGATTTTAAAGTTTTGTTCCAAACTGTGTTTGCTAATAATTACTTAGTGATTCTTTGCGCTATGAGCTGTTGAAAATATGAGCGAAAATAACATCATATCACAGTGACACTCTGAAACGCAAAATTAGGGGGGAGGGGAGGAAATATTGCAAAGAAATTGCCTAAAAATTTTATCTTTTACAAGCTTTTATTAAACTTGCATTGTATGTACGTATGTACACAGGTGTCCACAAAAGTTAAGCATAATTGATAATTATGTGAATATATAAAAAAGGAGCTGTAAATAAGAATGGCGGGAAACGATACATGCAAATGTAAAATGGTTATAAAATAAGGAAGCAAATCAAAAGAATGATAATAATTAATTTTATAATCCAAAGTAGCAGTTTGAAAGAAAACTGAGCATAGCAAGGCTTCACACTTTAAAGAAAAAATTAAATAAAACATTAAATAAAATACTGATGCTACAGCTTAATAAGGCGTGTGGTCACCTCTGACAGCCAGGCACGCTGCACAGCGATTTACCATACTTGCTATGAGATGATGAATGAGTTGTGGGCTCAAACGGTTCCAAGCTTCTTGGAGAGCTCTCTTCAGTTCTGTAACGGAGCTTGGTGGGTGCGAAAGGGCTGCAATTTGTCTCCCGAGCATATCCCATACATGCTCGATAGGATTTAAATCAGGGGAGTTCGCAGGCCACGACATGCGCTGGATGTTTTCCGTTTCAATGAAGTCATCAATCAGCACCGCTCGGTGACATGGCGCATTATCATCCATGAATATAAAGTCAGGACCGACAGGGGACCTCGAAACAAGCGAACATAAGGCTCAAGAACTTCGTCTCTGTATCTTTGAGCAGTCACAGACCCCGTGTCAAAGAAATGGAGGTCTGTGCGGCCGTCCATCATGATGTCTGCCCATACCATTACTCTCCTTGATGGAAAATGATGTATTTCTGTTATGTTTCTTGGTTCAAAACGTGTTCCACGTTCTCTCCATATCGTTACCCGCCGAGAATCACTACTCAGACTAAACCGGGACTCGTCACTGAACATCACATTGGCCCACTCTCCCACACCCCAATGTTGATGTTTCAAACTCCAGTTCAAACGAGCGCGTTTATGCACAGACGTGAGGGGAATGCAAACTGCTGGTCTTCTGGCATACAGGCCAGCATGATTGAGTCTCCTGTAAACAGTTTGTCTCGAAATTCGTATTCCTGTGGCGACTGTGAGCGCCGAATCCAGTGCTCTGGCAGTATTGCCCCTCTGACGTCACGCACTTATTACCAGATATCGGTCTTGGCGAGGGGTTATGACTCTTGGTCGACCTGATACTGGTTGTCGGGTAACATCTCCCGTTCTTTGAAACCTCTGCCACAGTCTTGAGATCACAGACTGGTCCACATTCAGAATTCGAGACACTTCGGTTTGTGATCATGAGGATTCTAGAATTCCAACGATTATTCCTTTTGTAAACATGTCCAATTGGCGTCTTTGTGCCATCATTCACCTTGTTTGATGGTTAACAACGTTCCTTCGCACAGCAGTTGCACGAAACTTGTCTGAACTGCCTATGCTGCGTGAATCAATTTCTCCGCGTTCCGACATGCGCTGGTGTTTCGCGCAGGACGTAGTCGACTGAAAAGTTTTGCATAAACTCAATGTTTCTTCTTCACCCAATTAATATCCGCAAGAAATTTGGAATAATTTTACGAAAATTTACTCCATGTTTTTCGAATTTTACGATTTATGCTTAACTTTTGGACACCAGTGTATGTAATTTGCTAGGGTGAAATCTTGCAACTCAATTTTGAAGCTGATATCTTCAACCGATCGAGCTGAAATTTTGTATACACGTTCATTTCGGATGTCAATGCATGTTTTGACCATTTATATTGCAATTAGTTAAAAAGATATTAATTAAAAACCTTAAAACGCATAATTGTTCTACCCTTGTGCGTTGTTTATTCCGCTATGCTCGGCGACGCAAAATAAAGAAACAAGGGGGAGTTTTTTTTTGAGAGTTTTGACGGTTTTAAAACAGCAATCTAATTTTTTTTAAAACACTCAGACAAAAAATAATTACAAAATCAGAAAAATCATTTATTTCGCCGCGATACGGTATAATTTTTTTTTACAAAATAATAATATTTGTATTTTTTACGATTTTTTTAAAAGTGAGTTAAAATTGATGCATTTTTATGAAAATGATTTCTAAATCATTGCGTAGGAATTTATTTTCATGTTATTAAAACAATATTCTACACTACATAAGTTCATGCTTTTCTCTTATAAAATCAGTCTTTAAAAAAAATAAAATGACAAAAAATTTTTTTATGATTTTTTAAAAAATACTCAATATTTTAATTAAACATTTAATAACTTCATCATTTATTAAGATAATCGCACGAAACCTTTTTCTGTATGTAGAACATTAGTATCCATAATTAATGTGAAGATTTGAAAAATTGCTTAAAAATTATGGATTTTAAAAAAGTTTTTGTGTTTTTCGTCGAATATACTTTTTACGAGAATAAAAATAAACAGAATTTCTTTTTAAAGTTTTTATTTAAAAATTACCGTGTTTTGCAATCAATGTGTGAAACTTGGAAACCAGAAAACAAAAATTAAAGCCTCAAAAAAATTAAAAACCTTTATAAAAAAACGTGATTTTACGGTAAGCCAAGGCTTGGCGTCGAAAATCTGTTTGGCGGCCAATGACTATGTTTCCCCTTGCATTTCAAATCTGCAATTAGGGCTATACTAGAAAAAAAAGTTGCCTATAAATAATCAAAATCACCGAATTTGGCGAGTAAAAAAAAAAAAAAATGCGAGTGAAAAATTTATTTTTGTTTCATTTTTTCTGTAAATAGTCTTAATTCATAGGATTCATTTTAAACATCCGTTTATAAATAAAAAAATTCTATAATATTTGTGAAAAACTTAATCGCTTTTATTTCGTTATCATTATTTTAATTGTATTATTGCTTTAATTTAATATTTTTTAAGTAAAGCAGTATTGTTTTCTGTAAATCCTTAATCGAAAATTTTTCAACCGTTAGATATGGATTTCTTAAAATTATGACGAGTAAACCGTCTAAACTAAAAAAATTTCATATACTTTGCTCTTTTAAAATCAGTGATTTAATAAATTAAAAACACAAAACCTTTTTTTTTTTTTTACTCTTTTTCAAAAAATGCTGGCAATTTTAATTCAACATTTAATAAACATGTAAAATTTTGTTATTTCAAAAATTTCTACTTTAAACCAGAGATTTCATTTTTTATTAAAAAAAATTAAACTTCTCTGATTTTAAACACATATGATAATGTCAACAATTTAATAAATGATCGGATGTTTTCTATCTTTTCATGAAATAATGCATAAAATTTATTTTAGTTTATATTATAAATAAAAAAACAATGCATGTAAATATTCATGTATGCTATCTTTAAATGAAATAATGCATAAATAGATTTTTTTGTGTATTCATTTTAATGCTTTTTAGACCCGATGTGCGAATATCTCTACCTTCGATTTTAAATGTCTTTTCACACTGTTAGCTGAGAACTTCCTGGGTTAATTGTTCTATCGACGGTTTAGTGCCGAAATGACGAGGGTTCTGTCCTCCCTAGAAAGAGGGTTTTTTAAAAAATACTCAAAAATTTTTTTTGCACATCTAAATAAATTTTTTAATCGGTAAAATTATTTATTTCTCCCCGATACGGATTTTCTTTTTACAGAACAATGATATTTTGCCCATTCTATGATTTCTTCTAAAATAAATGAATATCGATGCGTTTGAATGAAAATTATTTTTAAAAAGTTTATACTTCGATCTTTTAGAATCAGTGATATAAAAAGTAAAATACCGAAAACTTTCTTTTTTACGAATTTTAAAACTTTTTTTTTTTGCAAAACAATGATACTTTGCATATTTTGTGATTTTTTTCAAAAACCAGCGTTGAATGAGGTGAACAGGCTGAGAAACCTATCCAGTGATAACTAAAAAGTAAAAAATAAATTAAAAATAAAAGAATTTTCTTAAAAACAAGCTTTTATTTAAACGCTCCAAAAAGAATAAAATAAACTTTTCCTTTAAAACTTTTTTACGATCAACTTATAACGTCATTACACAATTTATATGATATACTAGCTTTTACTCACGGCTCCACTCGCGTTAATGTCTTTAAATAACTGTCAAAGTCGTAATCATTATCATTAGAAAGTAAATAATATAATATAATTTTTTTATTGCTTTACTGGAACCAAAAAAATTTAAAAATTCTAAAATTGAGCTTAGTTTAAAAAAACTGAAAACGTAATTTATTATAAAAATTAACAACAAATATTCAATAACTTAAACTATTAATATTTTTAAAAATCGAAAGTATCTACGTTTAATATATAATTCCTCTTTAAAAAAACTCAAAACAAAATATTATTCTAAGATGCTACTGTATACCATATTATATGTTCTTCCGTCAGTTGCAAATATGCGAAGATTTGGGCATTGAACACACCGCTCAGGCTACATATAGTTGGCCATGGGAAAAACATTGCTTTTCCAAATGCACCCCTGCTAACTGAAATGTTAGCTTTGTTAATAGCAACAGTAAAACTGGAAATTGAACTTGTTTGAATTGAAACGGTAGGTCAGTGGGGATACTTGGAATTCGAGGTATGTTAACACTATCCCTTTTCATGACATATGTTAAAAGATTGCCACCAAATATATTCTGCATCAGTTTTGTGATCCAAAGCCTCGTTCCTTTACCTAGTACAGTAGCATCCAGATTTTGCATAAATATAACTAGTACATTTAGTTTTAATTGAAGTTTATGTAAGGGTACACCCAAAAGTTCAAGTGAATTTAAGAACTCCGTGGGATATGAAGTACTTTGTTCTTTATCCATGATTGTATTCATTGATAAATATTTCAATTCCCTCCCTCTCCAGCACGTCATTTAAATTTTCAATGTTGATTTTATGGACAATGTCATTTTTAGGCACCAATAATGATCTTGCGTGCAACCACTGATCCCAATTTATATTTTGTTGCAAGTCCGGGTAAATTTGAGTAATAAGATTTATATCATTTTCTTCTACATTACAAAATTCTCTGAAAGTAAAATATAACCTCCAGCATTTGCGTCCAATAATCCATAACCGACATCGTACTTTCATCCCACACTAAAAGCTTGCATTGTGGAAGCATCCTGCCTTGAGATCTATTTTTTTTCTGAAATTTCAGATGAGTGAATCTTTACATGCAAGATTAAGTGATAATTTTAAAACGGAATGTGCAGTACGACCGTTGGTCAGTAAAATCGGGGCTGTACCATAAGAAGCCATAGCAACTGCTATCTTCTAGGTTTTTCTGATGTTCATTAATAATAAGTTTAGCAAAATCGTTTTTCCTGTTCCTCCAGGGGCTTCAAGAAAAAAGAGTACACCACTGCCGGATTTTATTTTGCGTAACACTTGTTGGAAAACGTGACCTTGTTCTGGAGTTAGTTGAGGGATAAATTCTGTTACTTTATGTTGGAATGCTATAAAATCGTAGCTTAATTCCCAAGTAGTTTCATTATCGAAGCCATTTCCGTCGACACGTCTAGGGCTAATCATTCCAAAATCACGTAGCTTCTTCCTAACCATTCTGAAAACCTTTATTAAGTTTCTTTGTAGATGTGTTCATTAAAAGGCATATTTGGTTGTTTTTCGTCGCAAAATATCTTCCACCATGTAGTCTTTGTACTTATTCCAAAAGGTATGAGGATTAGAAAGACCGAAGATGAAATATGTATTGTGTAAGGCTCCCTAATTTTATTCGGCGAGTGACATTGTATGGATGCCTCCATAGTATATCTTCAAAGCAATAACTCCATGTAAAATATCTAGGTTCAGTATAAGTGAAAAATTTTGAGCAAAATATGAATATTGTATAATTAGGTTAAAAAAAATTCAAAGTAATAAATACTCTCAAAACTACTAAAACTAATCAAAACTACTAAAGTAATCAAAACTTTTTTATGAAGCTGTCAGTTAATATTACCATAGAATTTTCAATATCACGCGCGCGCAATTCGCTAAAACTTTATTTCGTTTCCCTCTTTAAAAAAAGTGGGACAAAAATTACATTAAAATATCTGGGATTGTCGGAATAGAGAACATCTTTGCCAACTTGGCGATATTTCTCAAAGTTTGAGTTTGACATTTAACAAACGTAACGTAATAAACGTTAGACGTTTAATAAAAACCATTTAAAAAATTGCTTTTTGTAAATATGCTAAATTACACTATGTTTCAGTTATTTGGTACAAATGTGAGAAAATTTTTACTAAACTTTCCATTATTGACCAAATGCATAATTTTGCGCCAACTTGGCGGGGAGTAAGCAACGTCCCACAGTTTTACCCGCATAGTTCCCGTTCCCGGAGGAATATGGAGATAAAATATTCCTTATGTTACTCGCTGATAACGTAGCTTTCCATTGGTGAAAGAATTTTTAAAATCGGACCAGAAGTTCCTGAGATTAGCTGGAACAAACAGACAGACCGACAGACAGACAAAAATTTTAAAAATTTATGTTTTGATATAAGTACCGTATATCTTCAAATGCATTTAGTAAAAAGCTGCTAATTTGAAATTACAAACAGACACTTCAATTTTATTTATTTGTTTAGAAAAACTTGTCGCGAGATTTACCTGTGTAGATAAACAAGTAAATTAAATGACTTGATCTGTTTGATTTGAATTTGTAAAAATTTCAAACTAAATAAATAAGAGTACTTTAATCTCGCGACGAGCTTTTATATCATATAAATTGTGTAATGACGTTATAAGTTGATAGTAAAAGAAGTTTTAAAGGAAAAGTTTATTTAATTCTTTTTAGGCATTTAAATAAAAGCTTGTTTTTAAAAAAGTTTTGTTTTATTTTTAATTTAGTCTACAATCAATCTGACCGTAGTTTGGATTGTAACGTTAAGATTTTATCCTGTTATTTTCTTGTACTGCGTAATAAAGTTAAAAATACATCCAATTTAAATTCCTAATATGTACCTTAGTATAGGAGTAGTACGTACGTCTATATATATTTATTTTGAAACCTTCAAATAAGCTTTATTAATGCGATCATTTTAGTTTTCCCAAAAAGGGTCCCTAAGGAAATTTGGTACAGGGACCACTTTTGACTATAAGCTTCAGTGGCGAAAATAATTGCAATAATTGAGAAATAAAGCATACATTTGTTATTTTTAAAGGTTTCTAGATTACTTCTTGTATTTTACATTAAAATTTTTTGTGACTCAATGCAAAAGATTTGTGTGAAGCTTCCATTACATCCTGTATCGATTGGCTTTTATTGTATCGAAATTGCTGTAGTTTGTTAGAATTCTTCCCGCCAAATTCGTTGTTTGGTTGTTTCATCTGGTATTTGTTTGGAAGTTGGGCAGGGTTCTTAGTTTAGAAGATAACTAAAGGAATAATTATAAAACATATATTGGTATTTGTTTCTTTCAAAAATAGGCCTTAAAAATGCCTGCAAGGGACTACTCTGAAGATAAATGTATGTTATTTTTATTTTTCTCTGTATTGTCTATTTGTTCAAAGAAACTAATATTTTAAGTTGTTGATGTCAGTGTGTAATAATTATAGTAACAATAATTTTGTTTGTATAATATAACCAAGTAATTTTATATTCTTTCAAAATACTCGATTTTTTATTGTTTTTTAATTAATATTGTAACCATAATTTTGTTTTTATAAAATAATTCGTTATTTCGTATTCTTTCAAAATACATGATTTTGTTATTGTTTGTTAGTGAATAAAAATGCAATGTAATAGTTGTATGTATATTTCTCGAATGGTGAGATGTAATTTTTTTTGTTTCATTAGAAAAAGCATTTTGAATGTATTCACTTTGAAAATAGAGCTAAATCTGTAGTAAGATGTAATGACTGGTTAGTTGCCCCATATTGCAGTCTGTCTTTAAAAACTTTTTCTTGCTTTTGTGAGAATTTTGGTGTCAAATGTCATTCAGAATACACCTGGTTTCTCCAAATTTGAAAAAAATGAAGAAAAGATTTTTCTGGACTTGTTGAATTCTATATAAATTTGCACTATTGAAAATTTATTCAGTTGTATACAGTACTTTTTTCTCAACTAAACTTAAAAGAAAGATTTTACGGTACTTATTGATCATAGGGTCCTTGTAAGAAATGCAGTAACATCTAAAAAAGACACTAATTGATTATACCAGTTGCTGATATTAGTAGGAAGTGCTATTCTTAAAATTGTCATTTTAATTATTCTGTTTGCTAGATTTCTCTTCCATTTTTCTGTGATGAATATCTGAAATTTTCTGCTGAAATTTCATGCTTGCTGATACAATTTTCATATTGAAAAAATGCAATAAGCTTTTTTAACAAAAGTATATTTTACTAAGGCAGCATTTTGGCCAAACAGTATTGCCATGCCGGTGGATGTAGATAAGAAGTGTAATGTCATTGATTGTTAATATATATAGTTGGTATTGGTAAATGTTGGGTTTTGGGATTCTGATTCTGGTTCTTTATTTGCTGTTAAGCCAATGAAATTTGAAATATCTATCTTGTGGTTTCTGACTAATGAATCTTAGCACTAAAACAATTGTTAGAAGAAATAATTTTTCATGAAATTTAAATTCCAGAATTATTTGATTTTCAAGTGCTTGTTCTCAAGTTTGATTTTTTAGACTTTGTAAATGAATTAAATTATTAAAATAATAAAAATGTTTATAAAATTGCTATTTGAATCATTTTTGGATGATTCGATAACACACCTTTCTAATTTAAATTTTCTCATTCTATTTGGGAAAGAATTTCCTTTATTGGACTATCATGTTAAGCATAATTAAGAGTAATTGGTACTCTTATGGAAGTGACCAATAAAAATGTTATCTATAATATATTGTTTTTGCAATCACTGGATTAGTTTTACACCGCTCATAAATGTAACGGAAGAAAAAAGAGAATAGTTTATTTTGATGTGTGATATTTCTGTGATTTAATTATTTGGTTGAATCTTAGTTGAGCCGACCGATTTTTTTGCAAGAATAGTTAAGTTTTTCAAACACAAAGGATTGTTATGTAGTATAAAACATTTTAGCGTCACCACAACCAAATTGGTGCCATGCTAATTGCACCAAATTTGCAACCAAAATTTAATTTTACCCCCCTCTCTCCATTAAAAATATATTAGTCTTGGTTATTTTGATATTAAGGTGCGATTTGTGTTGTGCGAATGTAGCTGCGGTGATGCTAATGCATAACGTATCGAAAAACACTTAACTTTACGTTGAAGGTGTATTCTTTTCAGTTGGAAGGTACATCTTGAGATTTCTTGCGAACTCTTATGGAATTGCATTCTAAAGCATCTGTCATGAATCATCCAAATATGTTTTTGTTAAATTTTTGGACTTGGATGTAGTTAAATTTGCATTCATAAACAATTTGAACATCATTTTCTTACCTGTTTTTTTAAAAATTTTATAAAACAAAAAAGTACTTGTAGAATCACTTAGCACTCATTCATAGTGCTATAGAATGTCAACCAAATGAGGAAAATATTGGAAAGGGCCAGAAGTAGAATAACAATTGATTAGGAAACAGTTTCTTAAAAAATTTTCAACCGGAATAAAAGGTTGTCAACTTAATTCATTTATCTTGCCATTTAGAATCATTTTTTAAAAATTTTATTGCTAGTCAATGGTTCTATTAGAATATGATCAAAATTTTAGTTACAACACTTTTTTTTTGATTTAGTGAGATAAGTTGTACCTAATAACAATGTCAGCGTGAAGTACATTCTAATATTAAGCAATTTTTAGGCCTTTTTTCAAAACAAAAACATGTTTATTGAAAATATTCTGATCACCATAAAATCTAAAAATATTGTATACTGTGGTGAAATCTAAATAAGCCAGTAACAGCCTCCGGACAGGAGTGATCACTTTTGTCTAGCGGTAAGTTACGCACTTGCGAATTGGAAGGTTGCGAGTTCAAACCTCCGATATTGGTGACCTCGGCTGAAAAGAAAAACGCAAAATCTTCTGATCTGTCGTGGCGCTATCTACCTGCAAGAAGAGCAAGCAAAGTCGTCAAAAACTCACTTGGCGCAGCAAAGTCGCCACACTCACTTGGCGCAGCAAAAGTCGCCGGACCCTCTCGGCGCAGCAAAGTCGTCGGACCGACTCCACGCAGCAAAGTCGTCGAACCCTCTCGACGCAGCAAAGTCGCCGGACCCACTCGGCGCAGCAAAGTCGTCAGACTCACTTGATTCAATAGTAGCAACTCTCACGCTCGCCATAACAACAAATATATCTCGTTCGTTCGCCTATCCACCGACTCACTGGTGGGGGAGTACTGTGGCGAAATCTAAATAAGCTAGTAACAGCCTCTGGACAGGAGTGATCACTTTTGTCTAGCGGTAAGTTACGCGCTTACGAATCGGAAGGTTGCGAGTTCAAACCTCCGATATATACATAGTTTAAAAAGTGATTCTAATTTTGCGTACACCCATTTATTAGCTTTGATATAAAAGTTTAAATTTATTAAAGTAATTTTATTAATGCTTTTCTGAATTAAAACCATTAGGGGAAAATTTAGAAAAGCATTAATAAATACAAGCAAAAGACTAATTAAATGAAAAATTACTTTTAAGCAGAACTTTTGAACTTTCTGAAAATAAATGAATATGTAGGTAATGAACTTTTATTCTTCCCCTATATTTAACAAATAGTAAACCTGGATTGAAGAAATTATTTCAACTACTGAGATATTTTTTTTTATAAGTTTGGATTAAAAATAATCAGATTTCTTTTCGAATGGCATATCTTTTTTGTCTGGAATCAAAACAGACTTTTTTTTACACAGTAAGTTTCGATGGGAAAGGGTGCAGCCCATAATTAGACTTTACTGTTGCAGATGAGTGTAACCTATATTATGTGAGTTTTGATTTGGGTAAAAAATTCCTTTCTGAAATTCCAATCAAAACTGTTACATTTTCTGATGCTTTACATTATTTAGAAACTGTAAAAACATACCTCAGCAGGATGTGATTGATGCCGACTCGAAAATTCTTCTCAGATTAATGTCAAAAAAGAACTCTTTCGAATCGAGAGTCAAAAAGATAGTCAAGCATCAGAAACAAAAGATTGTCGGTATTTTAAAATACCCTGTTTATTGGTGCATAGTAATTTACTAATAGTATTTATATCTGCTGTGAATTAAAAGGGTGTATAATTTCTAACTATGGATATTTTTTGTGCTGTTGCTTATTACAGAATTTCCAATAGATGAGTATATTTCCAATAGGTAAGTTTTGGATCCTGATATTAAAAATAATCCCGAATTAAAGAACAAAATGTTGGTTCCTGTTAAATTTGTTAAATCGGGTTCCGACTGTATGTATTCAAAGAAAAATTTTAGTATAATTTATTAGAACAATTTAAATTCTTTGTTAAAGGATCCTCCTCCTCTCCAATTGGATAAATTTTAAATGAAAGAAATTCCTAATTATCAATTGAAAAAGTGAAGAAATTAGTTTTCATAAATTATATTAATGTCTAACTTATATCTATTGAAAAGTTGATTTGTAACTTTACTTTAATGAATCGTACTAACCTTACAAATAAACCTTAATTTATGGCTACAAATATCCAATTAAAAGTTTTTTAAAAAAATTCAACGTATGTTTAAATAAGAATAAGACCTATTTGTTTGTTGAGTTAATTTTTGATATTTTTCTTGTAGCTTTCATTTTAATGTTTGTATACAGATGTATTATGATTTAGGTTTCATTTCTCTGGGCACTATGGAAAATAAATGTTACACTAAATTTTGTTTGCTTACCTGTTTGTAACAACTTCACTAGGGGTTTGCCATTTACTTTTGGATTTTAAAAAGGGTTTGCTTGGAAAAAAGGGTTGAGATTCACTGTACCAATGTAATGTTAATTTGAATTAACCTATCATTAAAGCCATTTGTGCTTTTTTATACAACTAGGATGTATTTTATGATGACTAAAATCGGACATACGGATTCCTGGGGTGTAAATGCTAGTATCAAAAGTATTAATGCCTTTATGATCCCCTAGGAAATATGACACGGAATATTTGGTTACTAAATAAATAATGAATAAAATAACTTTTAAGTTATTAAGAATTAGATGTGTGGCAATTTGTTTTCATAGAAAAGGAAATCTGAACATTTTCTCTCAAAAATTCTGAAATATTTTAAATATATTAATTTTCATTGCAAAAGCTGCATTATAGCTTATTTCAAAATGTTTTTTTTCCATGTGCAATAATTTGTTTTTTACCTGTTCAAAAATTGTACTTATTCACTCATTCATGCATGAAAATTTACATTTCAAATACTGCCATGTCTTTTTCTTCTTGAGCATCATACAGCCTATCACAATTAATATAATTGAAGGAAGCTACCCAATGTTGACACAAAAGCAATTGCTTTGCTGCTCTGTCACCAATCTATTTTTAAATCATGGACTTGTCTACTCAACTTTCTGTCCTCTGTAGGGGGGAGGAAGTGGTGTGTTTTAGAGCCATCTGCGGACATGATTGATGCGGTTGTTTAAAATTGGCCTGCCTGATTCTTTGTTCTGTCCTCTAATTCTGTGCCAGTGATTGGGGAGCATCTTTTTGGTTGCCTCTCTCTTTATGTTCGCTCTCTAGATAACTATGGAGTTCTTCCTCCTACTAGCACAACTTCTGTTTTGGGTACTTATGTATTATCGCAACAATTGCCAACATTCAAGATAACTTGGCAACCCAAATTGCGTATGTTCTGAATTGACAATTGTGCTTCATTTCACTTAATGTCGCCAATACGGTTGCGATAATATATAAGTACCCCCAAAAATTCGATCTACATTTATGTTTCTTAGCATTTTGCTTATCCACCTGTTAATTGAGGTTATTATATTGTGATCACCATTTTTAGAGTGTTCGAGGTTCCAGTCTCTTCTCTTTATAGAACATTGCATGATTCTTACCTCTACTCTTCTCTAAATTTTTCTTGTATTTGACCAAGTCACTTTTTTGTTGCATTCATCTTACTTGAGGATTGATGCATTTCCTTTTAAATTTAGTATTCAATTAAGAGTGCTAATCTTCCATTGCAATGCACAATTTATTAAATACTGAAGAGTTTTGCCAATTACAGCAGTGTTTGATAGTTATCAATTGTCCATGTATTATATTTGAATTTAGACTGATTATTGAGTAATGTCTGGCACCTGTTTGACTTACAATGTTAACTAGGGTATTGTAAGCATTCTGAAAAAATATGTGAGGGTTTGGTTTTCAATTATGTCTAATTTGTAGGGATACCCTTAAAATTTAGAAAATCTCAATAAGTATGAAATTTCCATTATGATATGCAAAAGTTAAAAATTTAACTAGCAGTGCTGCAAACAAGAGTGAAACATATATTATGTATATTTATTTTTGTGATGAAGGGTTTCACTATAATGGAATTTATTTTTTAATGTTAGATAAGTCTAGTTATAATGTACTTTGTTCAAATTAATGAGATTGCTATATTTCACTAAATTACGCTTATATTTTGTGAAAGGGATGTTGTGGTAATACTTTTTATTACTGTTGATAAATAAAAATGGTTAAACATTAAATTCAAAATATTTTGGTCAACTTAATTTCTCACAGGGGCTTCAATTTTAAATTATTGCATTTGATAGTCTCATCTTACACAATTTTTTATCTGTATTTTAATAAATTTTATTTGTAATTATAATTTTATGTTTCAGCTAAAATTATGGATTTCTTGTCTGGATACTTTGCTCATGATACTACTGGAGGAAAAACTCTTAAATATGGTTTACAACTGGTATGTAAAAGCTTTATTTATATGTGTTTATTAAATGTTATTTCATAAAAAATAAAATACTGTAGTTAAGCGAACAAGTACAATTTAAGCAAAAAATTTTAATTTAAGGATTTTCAAATTTTTTTTGGTTGCTTCGTATGTGTGTATACTATGTAAAACAGATTTTGTGCTCAAAATTTCATAAAAGGCTAAACATGTAATTTTTTAAGGAAAAACTTAAAATTTTTGAAGTGTTTTTAAAATGCTACTTCTACAGAAATTTACGTACACGCATGAAACTTGATTTACAAGTACGTCAAACTATGAGTAACAAAAGTTGGTATGAGCTTTGTGATAACATGATTGGTATTCATATAATTCTTCTTTTTATGGGAATGCTTATTGAAAATTCCTTAAAAGATATATAAATTCTGAGTTCAGTTATTTTAAAAAAAATAAGTATTGCTTTGATTCAAAAATGCATACAAACTTTTGTTGCATGTACTATTAGCAATAAGTAAAAAAAATTCAAAGCATTAGGCACAATAGAAAAAAAGCCTTAGCATTTTAAATGAAGACAAATTAGTTATTTATCTTTCCAAGATAAGTAAGTTTAAAGTTTTGATTTGCCATAGGGATGTGAATAAAAACAAAAGCAAAAGCTATCATAATTCTGCATTTTTTAAGTTAAGGGATTTGAAATTTTGAGAGTTTGTAGAAAAGTATATAAAGAATAATTTAGGTTAAAAAGATTATTTTTGATTTTTTGACCAATTTTTGTCAATTGAATCGTATTGTGTCCCCTTAATTTATGTACATGGTATATTCTAGAGACAGTCAATCATAATTTTCATGTATAAATAATTAAAGATACAATTTTTATTCTCGAATGAAATTTAACTATATAAAATACTATGTGCAATTTCATGTATTATATATTAATGCATTAAAAATTATTATTTATTTTAATTCCTCATAGTTTTTGTGATAAAAAATTCATCCTAATCAAGAATGAAATCGTTTAAGTTTATGAATTATGTTTATTAAAATGTTCACAGTTTAACTTACAAGTGTTGTTTTTATACATTGTTACATTGATATAGACTGATTTTTTTGATATAATTTTTGCATAATTTATCTGTATTTTCAATGTTGGTGTAATGTAGCCATCTCTTAATTACTTAAAGCGAAGCTTCTGTTACTAACTTCATATATTATTTAATAGCTTGCACATTGCGAGAGTTCTTTTTATGTACAACATTCTCTCTTCATTGGTATACTCCTGATTTTAAAAAGAACTTCATACTTTTAAAAAGAACATAAGTAACTTTTCAAAGAGGTGAAGAAAGTAACTGTTGTGCTTCAATCAATTATATCCATGTAATTTTAGACTTCAAAATTAAGAGCTGGAGCTGGGAAAAGCTTTCTTCATGCTGTCATGGAAGTATCACTTGCTCTGTATACGTGCCTTTTTAACACGCTTTTATAAGTTTCACTTGCATGTAACGGAATCTTAGAACTCGATTTTTACCCACTTAAAAAGATCGGATTCATTCGAAATTTCGCATGCTTGTCAAGGACCAATGACAATACAATAATTTCATAATTTTGTTCCATTGTCCTTTTCAGGATCGTCAGGAATAAGGATAATCAGATTTGGCGACAAATCCATATATCACATCCAGATTTGGCGACTTATTGCATATATCATTTTTAAATTTGGCGACTAGTTCCATATACCATTTTCAGACATGGCGACTAATTTCCTACATCATTTCCAGATTTGGCGTCTAAAAGAATAAGGTGTAACCCTAAAGTGTTTTGAATTTAACGCTAATTATATATGCAAGTATAAAATACACTTGCGGTTAAAAGGAATAAAACAAACAAAAGAAGTGTTCTATATCTTGAGAAAGTGGAGGGTGGGTGTGTGTTAGCAGTTTCTAACCATAATATAAACATAAATATTTTCTATTTTTATAAAGCAATACGCTTAGAAATGATGATACCAACTAACATGAAAGGAACACGTTTAAAAGGTGAAAAAAGGATTGATACATAATATTACCATGTTTTTAAAAACTCGCTTTCTTTAATGTCTATCCAGGTGGAATTTTGTAATTGATTTTAAACTGTGTGACTTTCCGAGGAGCTAGAGACTTGAAATTCGGACTTTAGCTCGGAAGCGGATGACAATGCATGAAATTGGGAAAAAAGAAAACAAAAACAAAAAGGAGGAATTTTATAATATTTAATCTGTAAAAAAACATGATACATTAAAAAATTTTGTAATTCGAACTTTTTCTTCTTTACACACTTTTATTTGTTTGACCTGTTCAAAAGAGACGGAATCTAATATAACGATCCGAGGCCTCGTAAACGGAGAGAATAAATACACTTCAGACCCGTTAATTAATATCCATTGAAGAGCAAGACTAATTCCACAGCCACGTAATTCCAGCTTCAAATATCAAACTCAAGGATAAATTCAACAATGAATAAATGATAGTTTAAAAAACTAAAAAACACGCTTTTATTGTAGTTCGAAATAAAAATTGAAAAATAAATTATAGTTCGAAAAAAAATTAAAAAACACGCTTTTGTACTGAATCGAACTAAAAAGTAAAAAAATAATTCTTAATAAAGAAGAAAATGATTTACGAGAAAATGAATCTCATTGGGGTAAAAGCGTGGGGTGTTCTATAAATGTATCAATTGTTATAATTTCTAACTTCTATTCCGAAAAGCTGAATTAGTGTAAAAATGTAGTACAAAGCACCCCACGCTTTTACCACAATGACATTCATTTTTTCGTTAATCATTTTATTACAATGGCATTCATTTTCTCGTTAATCATTTTATTCTTTATTAAGAATTATTACTAATCTTATTTTCAAACCACTCTGGTATCTCACTTTTCAAAATGAAGATCAGATGTTTTTAAACACATTGGAGGAATTTGATACACTTTTAGTATATTTTAAAGACTGTTTGCACAAGTAAACCATTTGAAATGTGAAAATGGACCAGGATCACTCTTTAGCAGGTTATTAGGATAGTGTCCGCCTGATCTTGGATTAAACATTTTCTGTCCACTTCTAGGGTTACACAATCTATTGGTTGAAAATATATCAATGTCAGTTTTTCAAACACTCTTAAGATTCTCTGCAGTCATCTACAAAAGGATCTTAGGTTAGTTGTTTCTCTATGTTCGTGTCAGAAAAAACGATGGAAAAGTAATTTATTGAAATAAAGAAAACAAACAGCCCATTTTAGTGGTCATCCGTCATAGATATCGAGTTGATGAATATCACCTATTTTTCCACCCAGTCCATATGAGTACCATCACAGAGTCAACAATGTCTTAAGTTGTTTAGGGAAATTTATTTTTTATTTAGATAAGGTATAATACTGGATGCAATGTGTGAGAGATTCAGAATTTGGAGACACATTTTGAACATAAACTGAACTAAGTTTGTTGATGTTCCTCTTTCATTGTTAACTAAATTGTTTTGATTCAATCCTTTCCATAACTAAGATATATTTTCCTTTGTCAAAATAAATACTTTGTTGCTATTTTTTATTGGGAGAATTCCTGTTCTGTTCTTAAATTATTGAAACATTTGGAAACAGAGAGTTAGCCTTATACAAGAGTTTAAATCTTCTCTTTCTTGGAATTAGCTTCGGAGGATTGCTAAACAGATAACGATTAATTAAATTTTGAATTTCCTTTAAAGTTATATCACAAGTTTCTGACTTTTCTGGGCTCACAAACATCATCATAGTTTTCTAACTTCCAGCTGTTGTAGAACACCATTATTTTGAAAATTTTAAAATTTTTTCTCTCTTTATATAAATTTTATTTTTGTTTCATGTTTTCTCTTTCAGATTTTTAAAAATTTAATTTTATTTACTTTGTATGCATGTGTTGTTTTCAGCTTTGTTTAATTTATTTTTTTAAAATTATTTTATTAAGACTGATAACTCCAGTCATTTTTCTTTTTAAGTATTTTCTGTTTTTGAAAATTTAAATGAAGAATTGTTATACAGGCTCTTTGGGGACTTGAGGCTGTTCTGTTGACAGAAATCGTTATTGAGTAGTGCTAGATCCTGAGTGCTAGAAAAAAAAACTGCTGATCCACTAACAGAGAAGCAACTGAAATTTAATTTCAAATTTTTCAAGATAACTTTGTTTTTATGTGTCAGAAAAATTTATTTTCTATTAAAAAGATTATTCATTAAATTTTTAAAATTGTTTGAACTTCAAACATTTTTAGTGAACTTTTTACTTTTGATTTTTATAAATTATTAAAAATCTTTTCTAAGCATTGCTTTTCCTAATCAGACCAAATTAGCTCATCGTGAACAAGTTATGCTGACTGTAGACCTTGATGATATTGCGGATATGTTTGAAGATTTATCTGAAGCCATTCTTCAAAATGCTCGTAGATATACAATTTTATTCAGTGATGTTATTCAAGAAATGCTGCCTAATTATAAAATACGTGAGGTAAGTTTGCATTTGAATTAAAATTGTGAAATTTATCATGAGTTTGTAAAGTTTTTGGAAAATCTAAGCCATGTTTAAGGTCTTTATTATGTTTTTGTTTCTGTTTTAGCCTTTGAAAATTGTTAGTGTAAATTTTATATTTTGGTGTTTTAATCTAATATCACAGTTATTAAATTCATGAGTTCTATATTTTCTTATGTATACTTAGGTATTTAGAGTTATTCAAATCTTATTGACAAATTCTTTATTCTGAACTTGTATAGCACTCTTTAACTTTGAATTTTGCATGTTTTTATCTTTAATATAATTGCCATTGTACTGTGTTTAGTGTATTTGCATCCCGTCTTGTTTCTTTTACCTTTCGATTTCCCATTTGTGCTTGTATCCCTGTACTTAAAACTTCCTACCACTATTGATTGAGTATTGACTTACGTTTGTAAGCCTTGTGTTATACTTGTTGGCACACAAAGAGTCTACCTAAAGTCTCAAAAAAAAAAAAAATGCCAGAAAGAAATATAACAATTGAAAAATGCGTAACACGTTTTCATTTCCGATTTCTATTGATAAATTATTGCAACATTTTTTATTATTATTTTTCAGTTTGTTGCATTATTTAAAGATAGAAAAATAAATTAATAATTTTGTTTAAAAAACAGCTCGTTTTTTCCTTCCAAAATTATTTGATATGTTAAGAAGGGTACAAATCTTCAAAAGGTATTTTTTGATTTATAAAATTTGAATAATTTCATAATCAATAAACTGTTCAACATTATTTGATCAGGAAAAGATTGATATTACAAATTGTAGTGTTATTTTCCTTATATAAACTCATATCGCTATTATGTGTTATATTATACTCTTAAAAATGTAAATATTCTTTTATTAGTTTGACATAGAATTGTCTTTTAAAAATATAATTCTAACAAATTAAATTTATAAATATTTGCTATTAATTTTCTAAATTATTATTTAAATCTTATGTAGATATTTGTAAATTTTTTCATTGTTTTCAATAATGTGATAAAATAAAAATAATGATAAATGAAAATTCATTCAATGTGATACATGAACATTATTTTAGTGCTTAAAAAATTTAAAGTTTCCCCCTCATAATAGAAGATTTTAAAAATTAAACAATGAAAAAAAATATTAATGATTGAAAAGATCAAATATTTGCTTTGTGTTGCTATATTGATTCCTCCCATTTCTGGATAAATAAAGTTTAAGTATTTCTATTTATCAGATGTTTGTGTTTTATTATTATTTACTATTATTTAGTAGCATGCCTTTTAAGATTTGAAAAAATTTGCAGATTAGGAGTGAATTAGTATCTGCATCATATGTTTTACAACAAGGCAGTGCTAATAATAAGAACTACGTAACAAACATAAAAAAGCATTACCAAACGTAGGCTTTGTTATATATTTGTACTTGCACATACCTACTAAGTTCTATACTTTTTCTTCATTTTTACTCATTTTCAGAAAATTTACATCCTTCCAGCATCTATTTTCTGCAATACAGCTCGTATTTTTGTTTTATGTTCACAACAATCTAAAAGTAAATAAAAAAAAAAATGAAAGCCACATAGAACTTTGTATAAAGTTTTAAAAAATTTATTAGGTTTTCCTTTTCTTCTGCTTTTTGTCTTTGTTAGAAATTAGTTCACTAAGTGATTTGTTTAAGCATAGCATTTTTAAATTATTTTTTTTCTCTGCGGCAACTTTCTTGAATTCAACTCATTTTGTGCTATGACCATGTTTCTATTTTCGATGCTTAATGTTACAACACAATTTGTTATCGTTAATTGTTCTGACTACACATGTCTAATAAATGCAAATTATACTTTCAAGCATGTAAAGAAGATTATAAATAGGAATTAGATTATATTGCATGTCCATGCTGGCTATTACAATTACATGTTGCTGCTGATATGCTATTATCCGTCATGTGAAAACTGAACCACATTGTAAATAAAGAATCAAGTAGCAAGTTGGGTTGCAGTCAAAATCGGATAGTTTATTTCAAGGATGATGTTCAATCAAAAGCAACAAGAACTGAAGTACTTTCAATATCTTCTCTAGTAGAACATAATGTACTTTTAAATGCAGATGATCATGCCAATCCTCTTTTTGGAAAATATTTCCCAAATCGGACATTGCTGAGCAGAGTTGATGTGAAAAGACTGAAGCATCCTCAATAATTAGTGAATTAGCTTCTAGTCTGAAAGAGTATATGGATAAAATACATAATACAAGATAATTTCAGAAGCATCTGATGGCAGGTAATAACGCAAACTGAAAATTATATTCCTTTGTGCTAACTTCCTTTGATCTAGGAAATGTTTAATTACTTTTTGTAATTCTAAAATTTATTGGGAATTTCAACAGAAAAAAATATTAACCAATTCATTTAGGATAAATATAAAGTGTGGGATTATAAACTTGGAGAATGAAGGTGAATGAGAGGGTCACTGTGGAGGAAATTTCAAAGGAAGGCACTGGCAGATGAGGGGTGTCTTGCTGTATATGATGATAATAAAATATAAAGTGTGTGATACCCTTTAAATATTTTATTTCATTTGTGGCAGTTAATGCTACTGTATGGCAAGCTGAAAAACAAGAATTGTTATCAATTTAAAGGAAAAAAATGTTTTTCTGCTGTCATTTAATACATATGGTATCAGGAAAGGGTTCTTATTGTATACCTTTAAAAGTTATTGAGGTGATGGTTAGTATATTCTACTATCTATAAAGTTCCCAAAGTTTTCACTACAAAGAAGCCTTAAAAATTTTAATGCCTTCATGCACTCAATGGTTATCACTTGATCATAATCTTGATCTTTACTTTTTCTCTGATTTGGCCATTAACTTCTGTGTAATAATTTTTTTGTATAAATATAATTGAAAAGTTGAGTTTCACTTTTTTATAGTAATGTCCTTACTTTCTTGTATATAACTGTATATTAAATTTATCGTAGTGTAGTTCTTTTTATTAATCAATCAGTACAAAAGTAGAGTTTTCTCTTGAGTAATTTTCTTATTAAAATATCTTTGTAGCAAAATTTTCTTCATGTAAATTTTAAAAAACTTCTTTTATAAAATTAAAAATTTTTTTTTGCATTATTCCAAAAGCTTTCTTGAAATGTCAATTGCGTTATTTTATACTTTGTCCTTTTTTAAGAATGCTTGTGGTTCTTGTCCATTCTGAAAATTTTTGTAAAATGTTAAGTTTTCTATTTGTTTTTTAGGTCTCAACTATTACTCTATCTTTCTTTTTCTTCATGCACTGGGCATTAATTACATTTTGGTTTAAACGTACTTTTTTCATTATTTTTAAACACAAACTATATTTTATAAGTTAAAAATTTCTGTTGTATTAATGAAGTTTATTTTACAAGTTCTGTAACTTGTGAAATAAGTTTTTCATTTTTACAATACAATGTCTTTTGTTTTTTTAATTTGTATGCTTTATATCTACAAAGATTTGATGAACCATATAAATGTGATATATTGAAACCAAAGTTATATGTTTTGCTATAAATTATTGTTATATATTTTGAGTGTTATATGTTTTGATATAAATTATTTGCATGATCTTATAATACATTTTTGTAAAACTTCCACTGTTGTGCTTTGTGGATTAGATTTACTAATGTTACTACATTATACATGGAAAGAGATTCAATGTCAGAAAATTTTTTATCATTCAAATTTTTCAATGTTTTTTCAAATTAAAAACAACAATCTCAATAAAATTTTAAAGAATTTAAAATTTTTTTTAATCCAAGTACCTAGTGGTACAAAATTTCTTTTAGAATAAAACAATATTTTCTCTTAAAATACTGTGCTGTATGTATAATCTGGATACTTTATAGTAATTAACTGCTTATTTTTATCTGTGTATCCTAAATTTTTCATGGAAAGTCAAATAGATTTATTGGATTTTGAAATTGATATTGCAGAAAATATCATTTTCAAAGCAATCAGTAGCCCCTACTAAATGTTGGAGGCTGTCTGGTAATAGTCCTATTTTACCACCCTCAAAGAAAAATTTAAATCAAGCTGTTTAGTCTTGCAAATAAGTAAGATATGATAGGCTAAATCATGTGATTGAAAGAATTTCAAAGCAACAGAGTTGAAATTTGGAAGGTTGCACAAAGGAAGTTATTTCATTTTACGATAAATCTGAAGTATTTTTGTTTTTATGCACAAAGAAATTGTTTCAAAAAGTTTTAGTCAAAATAATTGTAAACTTATACTTAAAATAAGTTTTCTCTCTTTTTTTTTTTTTTGCTTGGTTATAGCCTGGTGTCTTACTATTAGAACATTTTGTAATTAGTATGGTAATTGGTAGAATGTTATATTATTTCATACTTAAGATACTTGCATGTAGTGTAGCATATCTAACAACTCATTGATTTTTATCTGCTCAATTCATAATTCAGAAATGAAAGTTTCCTTGAAATGTCAATTGTTTTACTTTATGTTCTGTCATTTTCAAAAGTTGGCAGGAATGTCATTGTGTATGAATTTTTATTAGCAAGTTGTTTCAAAAAGTGAATTCTATTCTGGGTATTTAAAATTGTGCTGAATAATGGATATTTTTGCATGCTTTAAAATGATAATAAAATTGTTTTATGTTAAATGTTATTTATTTTATATATTTTGCTGGTTTTATATTTATTATATATTTGTTTTTTTTTTATATGAAAATATAAAGGTTGCTGCAAAAGATATTTTAGATGTATACATTCAACATCGTTTAAAAATGGACTCCATGGTTCATACTGAAGGTGAATATAGAGATCCTAGAAATCAATACCCACCAGAGTTGCTGCGTCGTTTGTAAGTATTTCTGAGTAAAATTGTATAAAACCTTCTCGATAGCTCTAACACTTAAGTGGACTCAAGAGTCTCTAACACATATTGTTCACGACACAGTTTTCTTGTGGACCCAGCGTTTATTAATTACTCATAACTTCTTCTACATTTACATCAGAATTGCAGGGCATGCGCAGTTCAGGCAGCACAATTGGGATTGCGCAGACACAGTTTATACATACATTACTACAGACACAATAACACACTCTACTCTCTTAATTACACAAATAGCGCTTCGTATGCCGTGAACTGACATACCGCCCCACATTGCACTGGTTACACCATGCAATCACTGTATTAATTATTTACACAAAATATATCTAAATTGTTCATCACTCAAATTGCACAAAAGACACTTAAAGAAATGCACTATATTAATTGAAAATAAAAAAAAAACAATTTACTTGAATTGATTAAAACACCCAAAATATAAATTTTATCAACAGTATTTAATCACTTGGCATTGGCAAAACACAAACTTTAGATATGGCTCTCTTACAAGTACTAAATTGAGTTTTCACTTTAACTACACAAATTTTGTTATCGACTCCTAAATAAACTTGAATAATTCTTCCTAATAACCACTTGTATGGTGGAAAATTCTCTTCAATTAAGAGTACTAAATCTCCAACTTCTACATTATTTTTTTCAAACATCCGTCTGTTCCTTTGTTGCATTTGATTAAGATAATTGTGATGCCAAAATTTCCACATTAATTGCACTATTCTAGTAATTTTTTCCCATTTCTTAAGGTAATTCTCCTTTATATTTATTAAGTTGGGCTCAATAATAGAATTCAAGGATCTATTAATCAAGAAGTGAGCAGGAGTAAGAACTTCAAAATCATTCTCATTAGTAGACAAGGGGCAAAGAGGTAGAGAATTTAACATACCCTCGATTTGAACTATTGCGGTTAAAATTTCTTCATAAGTCAAATTTATTCCCCTCATAACTCTTTTTAGATGACATTTAAATGATTTAATAGCAGCCTCTCATAGACCACCAAAGTTGGGGGATCTAGGGGGTATAAACTTCCACTTAATGCCTTCTGCCGCTAAGTATCTAGCTAATTGATCATCTGGTTTGCTAACCATTTCATGAAGTTTTTTAATTTCCCTATTAGCTCCTGCAAAATTTTTAGCGTTATCAGAAAATTATTTTGCACATTTCCCTCTTCGTGCAATAAATCTTTTTAAAGTCGCAATAAATGCATCGGAAGTTAAATCAGACACTACTTCGATGTGTACAGCTTTAAACACAAAACAGATAAATATACAAACATAGATTTTATGCAAATTTCCTTTGCGTCGGCTTTTGTTTTTATGAAGAAAGGACCACAAAAGTCGACACCCGAGCAGTTAAAAGGGTAGTCAGTGGTAACCCTTTCCTTAGGCAGATTGCCCATTATTTGAGATGTTATAACAGGTTTACATTTAAAACAGATTATACATTTGTGAACAATTTTTCTACAAAGATTGCGACCATTGAGAGGCCAGAATTTTCCGCGAACATAATTCAAAAGTGAAAAAGCACCAACATGAAAGCATTTGTTATGCAAATATTCAATTATCATACATGACAGTTTATGGGTTTTAGGCAAAATAATTTGATGTTTTTGATTAAAATGAAAATTTGTATTACCTAATCGGCCGCCCACTCTAAGCATTCCATCTGAATCCAAAAACGGATTGAGACTTTTCAACTTACTTTTTGGCAAGATAGGTTTTTGTTTTTCTATGCATTTTATTTCTACTGAAAACTTTTGCCTTTGTACACTTTTTATTAAGAAGATCTCTGCTTTCTCCAATTCATCTACTGTTAGTGGGCCACTAGCTTTGACCTTCCTCCTCAGGTTGTTTATGAACCTATAAATATAACTTAAGATACGCAAAATGGTTAAATAGTTATTACTAAGGTTACACAATTTGTTCACAAAGTCATTCACACAAATGTTAAGTACTGGTACTTCATTCTCAAGTTTTTCACGGACTCTGTTCTTCAATTCTGAATTGTATGCATCGTTGTTTTCACTAATGTTCACAGGTTTGTTCGGATAATCACTGCCAGATAGAAACTCTGGACCGTTCCACCACATTTCTTGGTTCAGAAGTTTGTCAGGATCTACTCCACAAGAAATCAAATCTGCAGGATTCTGGTTGGATGGCACATGTCTCCATTGTCGTACAGGGAACAAATCTTGAAGCTTAGCAATTCTATTCTGCACAAATGTTTTAAGGTCCGTCAGTTCTTTTTGTAGCCAAGACAACACTATCATTGAATCAGTCCACAAATAAACTTTAACTGATTCTCCAGCTTCAAGGCATCAATAACTCTTTTTACGTTTGGACAAAAGGACAGCGGCGCACAGTTCCAATCTTGGAATAGTTAGACTCTTAATTGGAGAAACTCGCGATTTGCTAGTAATTAATCTCACTAAAGTCACTCCCGAATTATTTTTTGATTAGCAATTCACTGCAGCTCCATAGCAATGCTCTGACGCATCAGAAAACCCATGAATCTCTATAGATGAAGGATTCTCAATCACTACACGTCTTTCGATAGTGATGTTATTTAGGCTCTCTAGCCCAATTAACAACTGGTGCCATTCATCATACTTTTTCTTTGGGAGTGGATCTTTCCAGTCAATACTAAGTCTCCAAAGCCTTTCCATAAACATCTTGGCTTTGGACACCACGGGTCCCACAAGACCCAAAGGATGAAACAGTCTCGCAATAGTTGACAAAATGCTTCTCTTTGTATACGAATCACTAAGTATCACGTCAACTTTAAACGAAAAGTGTCTATTCCTGGGTCACAGGACACACCCAAGGTTTTGGTCTCATTTGGTCTAGAAAAATCGTAGATTCCATTTATACTCTGCGAAAGTTCAGGATGATTTCCCCGGATTTTATGCAATTCCATGCCTGCATTTTTCAAAATTTCAATTAACTGATATCGTAGCTTCTTAGCCTTTTCTAAGCTGTCTGCCCAGCATAACGCATCATCCATGTAGAAATTGCTTCGAAGGACTGGTGCTGCTACCGGGAATTTATTTTCTTCATCATAGGACAGTTGTTTCAATGTTCGCTGCGCTAAGTATGGGGCACTGGTCATCCCATACGTGACCGTTTGGAGCTCATATGTTTTTACTCGGTCGTGTTTATTGTCTTTCCACAATATTTGTTGCAGACAGCATTGTTTGGAATCAATTAGGATCATTCGATACATTTTTTAATGTCCGCAGTCAGTGCATATCTGTAAGTACGGAATCTAATCATCTGGGCATGTAAGTCATCTTGGATGACTCCTCCATTGTACTGAATATCATTAGTGATAATCCATTATCTGTAGGACTAGACGCATTATAGACCACTCTCACCTTAGTAGTACTTTTTTTGGGTCTATAGACGCCATGATGAGGTAAGAAATAGTTGATCTTCGAATTATTTTCTTCTACCTTCACTTCTTTCATATGTCCCAATTGTTCATATTCTTGCATGAATTCTCTATACAATTTTAGATATTGTGGATCCCTTTCCAATCTAAGCCACAATGCATTTAATCGTTTGAGAGCAATGTCCCTGGAATTCCCTAAACAATTTGGATCTCCCAATTAAATCATTTAACTACATACCGTCCCTCCTCGTCTCTAGAATGTGTTTTCATAAAGTGTTCCTAACATAAACTATAGCCTCATTATTTTTTGTTTGCACTATCTCCACATTTTCTACTTCCCAAAATTTTTGCAGCGTTTTATTTAAATCCTCATCCCTAACTAAACCGCAATGAACTTTAGTTTCATTAAATGAATTTACATTACCACTTACAACGTAACCAAAAACCGTGTTTTGTAAAATTAGATCTGAATTTTTTATCTTAAATTTTTCCGGTCTCAATAGTTCAAAAAATATTTCTGCGCCTAACAACATGTCTATTTTATCTGGAATATTAAAACGATCATCAGCTAACTCCACTATATCTGAAAAATTAACACTAGTATTAAACATATTACTTGGAATAAAATCTATGATTTTCTTAACTACTAACATTTAAATCTTTCACAAATGTATTATTTTTATTTGAAATTGTCGTTTTAACACAACCGTTAACAATCATAGATGCATCATTTAAACATGAGATCAAAGTATTAATCTTTTCACTTTTCAGTTGTAATTTATTGGCGCACTCATTAGTTATAAGACAAACCATACTGCCTCCATCTAACGAACACCTACATTCATGCTTATTCAAATATTTATCTTTAATTAATATGCGAGCAGAACTTAGTAAGCATCTTTTAATTTTGTTATGACTAAATGTAGTTGCCACGATTTCTTGGTTGTTTATATTTGAATTAGGAACGAACAGAGGGGCAGAAGAATTAAAAGATATGGTTTGCGATCTCTCTTCAAGGACCGAAGGAGGCCCGATTTGGGGAGTTGGGATACCTTTTATTTCTCTTTGAAAATGAAGCAATTTATTATGCGGCTTCTTACAAATTATGCAATTTCTAGAGCGACACTGTTTTATGCAACATTCTGAGGATAGACATTTAAAGCACATTTTATTGTTTTTAACAAAATCTACTCTTTCATTTATCGAAAAACCTTTAAACTGAGGGCAAAATTGCAAAGCATGTGCTTCATTTTTACACAACACACATTTTTCACTCTTTATTTCAGAAAAAAATACGCTCGAAATTCCTCTCTGACTTCGCGAGCTGTTATATCTCTGTTGTTTATTGAACTCAAATTGTTTATTTTCATTTCCAGTGAAGGACCTGGAAAATGTATTAGACTCGCTTTTAATTTTATCTTTAGAAGATAAATATCACATTCTCGCCCTAATTCGTGGGGTTTAAAAAATGTTTCTCCTTGTTTTACATTAATATGAGTCAATAGTTCTCTGTCAAGAGTGCTCATCATTTTATCCGCAACAATTAATTCACATACTGACTTAAATTCATTAACATTTCGTAACTGACAGTAATACTCAAATGTTGCACTTTACCTAGACGCAAATTGAACATAACTCTCTGAATTTAATTTTTGAGTTTTACGAAAATTATTATAGCATTCTTGCGGTGTAGGCTGAAATTCTTTCAAAACTAAATTTTTAGTTTTTCATAACTGCGCAATTCTTCCTCTGACACATAAATCATTAAGTTATTCGCTCTCTCTCCTAAGATATTTAAAAGAATTTCCGATTTCCATTCTTCGGAACCTCTTTCATTTTGAATGCTTTCTCTAATGACTGAAAAAATAAATTATATGACTCAACATGCAAGGGTACAGAGATAGTTAATGTTCTTACACTTTTTATTAACGTTTCGATACTAATATTGTTACATGTTTCGGTGGCGCTCACTGTTGAAATTGAAGAATCATGTGTTAAATCTTTCCGAATATTAGCAAGCTCTAATTGCTTCTCTAACTGCGCTAACTTAATTTTCTCTAACTCTAAATTTAATTCACTCTCAGATTTTTTAATTCTCATTTCTTCAACAGCATAGTCAATAATAGTTTTAACTAATTCTGTGTCTGTATTATACACTTCACTACTTTCAATTAAAATTTTCAAATCAAGAACTTTTGCATTATCTGGCACAGTTAGTTTTAATTCCTCCGCGACAAGTTTTAACTCGTCTTTCTTCAACTTAGCAATTAAAAACATAATTAAATAATTAAAATTCTCACAAAAATTCAAAGAACATTGCTCTCACCTCACATCACTGGCTGCCGAACTTGGCTGTTTACACAAATCACTGTTTGCCGCACTTGGCTTTTCACTTAGTCTTTTTTTGATCCATAGGTTAATCCATTAGCTCTTCTCTGGCCTCGTAAGGACCAATTTTTATGTCAATAGCTCTAACACTTAAGTGGACTCAAGAGTCTCTAACATATATTGTTCATGACACAATCACGATACAGTTTTCTTGTGGACCCAGCGTTTATTAATTATTCATAACGTCTACATTTACATCGGAATTGCAGGGCATGCGCAGTTCAGGCAGCGCAATTGGGATTGCGCAGACACAGTTTATACATACATTACTACAGACACAATAACACACTCTACTCTCTTAATTACACAAATAGCGCTTCATATGCCGTGAACTGACTCCTTCAAATTTTTTCTTTCTTCTGAAATTATTTCAAAGTGTTGAAGTAATTTTTATAGTTGAATATATTTCATAATTTTTTAAAAACATGCATGTGTGTCTTATTAATCTATATTACAAGTGTTTTCATTAAGTATAAAATTAATAAAATAAATTATCTGTATATATGTATATTAATTAGTATCAGAAATTCTTATTTTATCAACATAGGCTCAGAAAATAGATGTACTTTTAATTCCTCAATGTCTTTTGTATTTTTTCCATTTATTTCTTTATATATGTTTGAAAAAAATTTCTAGTTCATACAAATATTCATTTTATATATGACTTGTACTAATGTCACCTCAGGATATCATTACCTTGAAGTATCAAAGTGTATTCTTTTTTTTCTATGGACAGGGTTTCCCATTTTTTTCTTCACTGTTATTGGTAAATATAACTGTAAGAATCTCTCTCTCTCTCATTCTTTTACTAATTTTTTTGTCTAATTTACTAATTCTTACCTTTTCTTTCTAATTTATCAGATATAATAAATTTGTTGCCTAGATGCCAATTGTTAATTTTTCAATCATAATATTGAAATGGTTGGATATACCAATTTCTCCTATAAAATGTAAAATTTAATCATTTTTATTTTACCTGTTATACTTTGTTGTGTTAGAATATTTTATTATGATGTATTAAAAACTACATAGTACTTCTCCTTTAATTTATTTTTCATATTTTATTATTATCAGCTTTCTTTTTTCCTTAGTGAAATATATTTCAAAAACAAATCTGCTGCTGAACAACTTTCTGTTCGAGAGGTTAAAGCAGAACATATTGGAAAATTGATCACTGTACGAGGCATTGTAACTCGATGTACTGAAGTGAAGCCAATGCTTGTTGTTTCAACTTACACTTGTGATCAGTGTGGAGCAGAGACTTTCAAACCTGTAAGCCATAATTCATATGTCTGTGTATGGAATATTTACTGCTTTATGAATCACATACTTGACAGTTGTAAATTCATACATATATACAAAAATTTGTATATTGTGATTACAAATAAGCTTACATATATATGGCGAAGATTGATTTATATACACCCTGACATATTTGTTTGTGCAAGATTGCTTAAAAAAACAGTTTATTTATATATTCATAGTTTAAACTCATGAAGTTTGTTTGGCAAGTTGCCATTCATCACAAGAACAACCAAACTATATGTTGTCAGTATTCAAAATATGTATACAGAATCAATGCATCATTGATAATTAATCTTACTGGGCATACAGAAATTATGTTGATAAGCCTTTCACTTTCCAACACACATGTATTTATAAAATAACATTTGGCAGTTTTACTGGCAATTTTTTTTAAAAAAAAATGTAGTATATTCTCATTTTAAATGTGCACACTTTTTCTACATTAGAAGTTGGCTCAATTCATTCTTGGATTGAATGAAATGTTCTGAAATTTTTTTTTACCAGGAATAAAATGCTGAAATGTTTTAAACATTTTTTATTAGTAATGTATAGATTCTTATTTTCAAACTTTAAAAATAAAATCCTTGTGAATATATTTGGTTCTTACAAAATTTCAAATGTTTAAATTACACATTAATAATAAATTAGATTGATTGATTTTAATTCAAATCATTAACCTTTTCTATTTTGCATTCTTGAATCAAAAAGTACTTCAAAATTTAAATCGCTTGTGAACAGAAATAGCTTTTAATCTCCTTTTCCTTATTTACACCAGGAAAAGGGAAAAATCCATTCAAATTTAGGTATCCAAAAGTTAAAAAAATTACTTAAAATACAATAACTAACTGTAACTTAGATAAAATATGAGCATTTCAGTACAATTGAATGTTTAATAATTTTGTTTGTTATGATTTAAAAATGAAACAGTTTTATTATCTTGAATTAGTTAACAAATCAATTACACTTTTTTAATGTTTCTTTGCATTTCCTACATTTATTTTTTGAAAAATTGCAATATTTGTGATTAATGTTTCTGTATGAACATATTAATTTTCTGTATCAATACATTTGTTTTTAACTTTGTGAGATCTTATTTATTGAAAATGAAATATTTTATTATTATTATCAGAAGTATTATTTGCATGTTCTGAATATTAATATACAAAATGCTAATGGTTTAATATACTTAATTAAAAATATACTTTTAGTTAAGTGTCCCCCCTCAAATTATATTAAATGCTTCATGCATTTAGATAAATGCTCTTTACTGTGTGAAAAATTCAATTTTAATTATTAGTTTAATTATTTTTTTTATTAATCCAACTCTACAAATTTAAACCACTATCTTAATAACATATGAAATGTTTTATTTAATTTGAATTTCTGTTAGGATTTGTTATTTAGCCAATAATGTTTCTGAAAATAATTATTTTTAGGTAAAAATATTTTAACATAACTATTATTAACTCTCAAAATTTTGAATAAATATTTATTTAACCATTAAACTTAAATTTTTTGACATTCCAAATTCTAAACTAAATTAGTTATAATTGAAGTGCTCATAGTCGTACTATTGTTCTTTGCATTATAAAAATTTGGTTTTAGAAAACTAATTTTTAAACAAAATTAAATTCCAATTTTAAATATAAATTTTTTTTTATCATTATCTATGCATTGTTTATGTTTTGTATCTAAATGTAAATAAATATTGTATAATAATTATTTTACTGTTAAATAATTGAAATGCATGATTGATGATTTAACTTCAGTAATAATTATTTTTGTTTCATTAATTTTGTAACACTGATTTAGAAACAGTAGCTAATATAGTTTTTGGTTACACTGCTTAGTGATGCATTGTTTATACAACCAATGGTATTTTAATGGAAAAAAAATTTTTTTTGCAGATAAATTCCTTATCCTTTATGCCTCTCATTAATTGTGAAAGTGAAACTTGTCGCTTAGAGAAATCAGGTGGCAGATTATATTTGCAGACTCGTGGATCTAAATTCATCAAATTTCAGGAAATCAAAATTCAAGAGCTTGTGAGTATATTCTTTTCATAATAGAATCCCTTTTTAAATGTATAATTCTTTTAATAATTGTAAAAATTAGTAAAGTTAATTCACTCCTCATTTAAAACTGCATTCATGATAATTTTCATTTCTTGGATATGCAAAAATACTGATCTAACACGCGGAAAAAATTTTCATTTATGCTTTTCAATTAGAGAAATATAGAATTTGAGAAGCATAAAAATGTGAAAAAATTCAAATAAAGTGGAACATTAAAAATTATGGAAATTATCTGATATCACAATCCAACAGCCTTCTTACTTTTTTGAGATATTGGCGTGTCTTGGTCTTTATTGCTGTGTTGAAATATCTCTGTATATAAGTGTCTGCTAAAAAAGTTCTGTCCTTTGGCCAGAAAAAATGCCTTAGTTATGTTGAGGGATTAGGATCCTAATCAAATTCAGGCCCCTTGCACTTTTCACCACTTAGCCCAGCATTCTTTCCACTACTGAAAACACTTGTGGAAGGCTGTCTTTTGGAATGGTATTCAACTCTGCTGTTGTGTTCTGCTTTTCTCATTTCTACTCTGAAAACAGAATCTTTTCAATGGTATTTTCTTTTTCAAGAACAGTTAGGAGTCACAAGAAGCCAGGTTTAGTGTAGATAGCATCCAGTAGACCCTGTACAACTGCAAGATGGAGTTTTTCTGTTCCGCTGACAGAAGCTTGGTAACAAATTTTGTAAACTCCGTGCATGATCACATTAAATTGCATGTGGAGATCCTGTACTGATCTCAGCTTGTTCAGCAATCTCTTGCTTGGTTAAGTGATGATCTTCCATTATCAAATTTTCTACCTTTTCAACAACAGCCGCATTGCAAGTGGTTTGTGACCTCCCAGAACACTGGTCCTTTTGTACCAACATGCAATCACTTTTGAATTGGTTAAATCCCTCCTAAATTTGTGTGACCTCCATAGTATCATCTCCAAACACTTGCTGTACCTTACACACTCTTTGCTTAGAAAATCACCAAGCTTTCAACTGCTCAAGTTGCTCAGCCATCTTTAGAGAAATAAAAATTTGACTAACACATGTAACAGCACCTCACTTGACTGCGTGCAGGAAATGACTGGTGCACTGGAATAAAAAGGGGGGGGGGAATTAAGTATGTGCACTACACTGTCATCTTCCACAATGGTGCTGTTTCGGAGTATCTGCTGTTTGCAGAAAAATTCAAGGTTGGGTACTTTTTGAATAGACCTTATTTATATATATAAGGTGTGCTTAATATATGTATGTACACACACACACGCGCGCAGCACGCACGCATGCACGTAATACCAGATTTAGAAGTTGCTAAGTTATTTGATTTATTTAAATATTTTAATTTGTGTGTTTGTATTTTGAACTAATAATCAGCATTTATTAGTGAAGTAAGAAAATTGAGTTTTTGATGCTACTCCTTTTATTTGTTTCATTTTATTGATTTATTATCTTGAATATAAAATATGCGTATCCCCACATGCATCCCAATATCTTGTCAGGTTTTTGTCTGAGAAACTCCTTTTTCCCCCTTTCACTAACAGTTTAACTGAAGCCCAGTGGCTGAGTGGTTAGTGCATCGTTCTTCCACACCACAGGCCTGAGGTTCAAGCCTCGGGCTGGGCAAGGTTGACTCAGCCTTTCATCCCTTCAGTGGATCGATAGAATGAGTACCAGGCTTGCTTGGGAACTTAACGCTGGGGGTTTTGCATCAGACTGACCACCTGACCGGAACATCTGCTCGTGCACCTCAGGCCCAAGGTCGCGTTTACTGAGTTGGGCACAGTAGGCCTAGGCCCTCATGGGCTGTTGTATCACTGAGTTAACAGCTTTACTGCTACCTTCTTACAGAGGAAATAAAAATTCAAGGGATTTATTTTATGTAAAGTGAGGTAGGATGCAGTTGGATTTAGATTTATACTGTCTGAGTGAAATAGCTTTTATACTGTTAGATAGCAATTTTTTGCCTACATACTATTGCTTGTGTTTATTTATTAAATAAATTATCATACAGTGAGATAATCCAATCAGCTGTCTGTTGGATTCTTGTTCAAATGGTGTGTTACTGTGAGAATCATTATCAGCTTATTAGAAGATTCAGAGGTAATTTAATGCATTCTGATAAGCAACATTTTGTTTAGAATAGAGAGTAAGATTAATCTTTCATTCATACTTTGAGTGTCTACGTAAATATATTTATAAATAATTCTTTTATTATTTGTAAAAGATTATTTTTGGTGTTTTGTATCATGTGAACAGCTTTAATGTTAAGTTGTTACAACTGTACAATTACAGAACTCTTGGTTTTAGCTCGTCAAACTTTGAAGGGAATGCTACAACTTTAAATCCCTTTTAGGCATTTTTCTTATTCGTTTTATTTCAAATTTAAAGAATGTATGTGTGAAAGAGATTGTGTGTTAAATTTCATG
>BMAO01005242.1:0-15102 GCA_019973975.1 Trichonephila clavata
TTAAAACGCGTTTTACTCGAAATGTATTTTTTAGAAAATGCTCGATTGCTAAAAAAAATTTCGAAATAACTAACGGAAATTTTTTGCGTATGCCCTGATATACTAGTAGAAGTGTTTTAACCTTCAGATTTATCAATCATTGTTTTATTGCAAAATTTACAGTCTGTATGTGACATAATCACTATTTTTTTAGCAATTTCATATAATAACTGAGATTGAAGTTCCCTAATTTCCGTAGAAATTAAAATATCTCTATCCGGATGGTCATTTCAAAAATCATAATGTAGCAACACATCAGAATTGTTTATAAACTTTTGTACAGAATGGCACGTTTATGTTATTTTTTAGTAAATTTTTAGCCATTTTAAGGAGAATATGGTACCATCATCACAATTTTTTTTTATATTTGATATTTGGTTTTAATTGTACTTTATAAAGGTTATTATAAAAATTAACTCTACTCAAAAACTTTTAATTTGTTGCAAATTAAAATTTTTGAACTTTTTTAAAACATTTTTTAATTTTTAAGGCCTTTTTTTAAATATGTGTCTTTTCTTTCAAATTTTTTTCCAAGTACCTTATAATATACTACATAAAACTGTGCAGGGTTTTTTCTGCTGCTGCTCTTAAATTTTTTATTAATTTTTTTTATGGTAAAACTTCTAAGAATTTTCAAAAAAAACATTCATTTGATTTTGAAATCTTTTAGAAAAAGTACTAAACATTTTAGAGCTATTTCCATGCACAGTTTTACACAAAAAGACATTTCAAAACATGTATAAAAATTTCAAACTCGTACTTTAATTATAAAAAAGCCTTAGGGTTTTAAATAACAGTATATGTACAAAAATTCAACATGGAGAAATATCAGCTTGAAGTTTTCATTTCATGAATACCATAGATATAATATTCATCGAATAGTCTGAAACTTTTATGAAATGTTAATTAGCTTATTTAAACTACTTACATAAAAAATTGCACAAATGTAGAACAATTAAACAGTATACTGCCATAATGAATATATAGAAAAAAACGAATGAAAGATCAATATTTCACAAAACTTTATCTTAATAATTATTTAAAAAAATAAATATACACACTTCAGAGCTAACTCCATGCTCAGAGCTAATAACACAACATGTAAGAAAGATGTTTATGCCTTTATTTTTTATTTCCATGATTTTAAAAGCCTTCGCATGTTAAATATTGTACACGAATGAAAGCAAAATCAAAGCAATTTATAGGTAAAATATATCAAAATCTAAGCACTGTATATGAGCATTTGTTTAAATAAATATCTTAAAATATTTTAGTAATAAAAGTGTTGAATTTCACACACATGGGATCTATATATATCACAAAAACAAATATATGAAAATGCGAGAGTTTTTCTGTTCTTGCGAATTAGAGTTTTAATTATCTGAGTTTTCAAAATGAGATTTAGTATTTGTGCTTTGGGCGAATCCGTTTTGAAGTTTTAATTTCATTCATAATAATATCATAAAAACACGCACAACTTTTAAATCTTGACCAAATCCATTTGCTCTCCCCCCCCCCCAATAAACAATACACAAACTAGAATTTTTGCATGAATTGCACAATTTTTTTCTTGAAATGATTTGTTACTGCACATATTAATGTCAGTCTCCACTTACATGCCGGTAGAAAATAATAATTCATTTTTTATCAGGCTCTTTTCTAGTAGATAATCTGAAATGTGGGCGTGGTAGTTGCTGTCCAGCATCAAATATTGATCCATAACTTGATAAAAAATGCAGGAGAAGCTTTTAAATTTTGCAGGCATGTTAAAAAATTTGAGGTATCAAATAAGCCAATAAAAATTGTTTCGACAGTTTAATGATTTTTAGGGTACTATATCGTCTTAATAATAATATCTTTTTCTCTTCTTAATTTTAGCTTATTTTTCTTAAGATGCTGAGCAAATCTGAAAACAACAAAAAAAAATCCCCATATCTCCATTTCTTTTTTAAAAAAAGTTGCCGCAAGTAGTCGGATACCTAAAATGTATTTACAACAAAAACAGAATATTAAACATAATTATTCTTGTTTTTCATGAAAAACCTAACAAAAATACTTGTCATAATTTTTCATTCAATTACATAAAAAATTACCATTTAAATAACACAAATAAAGCGTTTAATATTAAATTCTTTTAATAATTTTATTGGTCACTAGATGTCACTACGAACAATAATTAGAATCGTCATCTCAAATGACTTCTTGAGAAGCAACACAGGGGGAAAAAAAATCACTCGTGATAAAAACACATATTTGTTTATTTTTCGGAGGAAAAAAGAACATTTATATCTGGAATTTTACTTCAAATAAAAGTGTATTGTTTTGAACAAAGCAAAACAATCTCGAAAATAATCTTACTGAAAAGGATAATTGTTTTGAATTCGCATCTGTTGGAAAAAACATCACGTACACGCTTGGATATAAGTTTCAATCGCACATCGTTAACTCAACAGTTTTTCCATGGCTACTATCGCTTGTGATGTTTACTCTTAGACATTGAGATGTCTTAATTCTAATATTTCACTTTAAGAAATTCAGATTAATATTTTGTTGGGATTACGTAACGTTTTCCTGTTGGACAGAAAGAGCAGATTTCCGGTAAATTTATAAATAATGTTTCGTATTATAAAATACAAACGGACCCGATATATCAAGCCCCTATAAAACGAATTTAGCGATTTGCGAATTTCTCCCTATTTAAATGAAGGTGAAACAAAAATCTATTTTTAACGAATAATAAAACACGAATCAACAAATTATTTCAACAGCCAAAAGATAAATTGTTCTATTAGTTTGATTAGAAAAAAAAAATGGATTTCATTTCAAATGGCAGATCTCTTTTTGTCCCAGAAAAACAACTATTCTTGTTAGCAGCAAATTTCAACAGGAAAGGGTGAAGACCATTATTAGACTTTACAGAAGCCGTTGAGTCACGAGTGTAACCTATAGCGTGAGTTTTGAATAAGACAAGAACTCCCGTTCTGATCTCATCCCCTCCACAACGTAGGAGATAAGAGTTTATACTCTTTGTTCTCTTTCTTGAGAGAAGGAAAGCTCTCTATCTATGCAATTGAAGTTGAGGAAACTGTTGCTTTTTTTATGCCAATATGTAGCGATTCTGATGCAGAAATTGATATTGAAACCCTATCTAATCTGTTACAATTTCTAATGCTTTAAAAAATTTTAGCTGCTGAATAAAAGTGTGTAATTTCTAAGAATACTTTTGCTTATTATAGAATTTCCAAAAGGTTGTGACGGATCTATATGCGGCTCTACTAACCCTTGAAGACTCTTTAAGAAAAAATATCAATTCAACCAACTTTTACCGAAGGTAAGAAAACGTGATTATGCAAATTAAGATTATTATATAAATTCTGTATTCGCGAGTTTTGAGAGTTAGCGAAGCGTGGATTAAGAGTTAGTGATGTGTGGATCGAGAGTTAGTGAAGGGAGGATCGTGAGTTATTGAAGTGCGAATCTAAGATTATTAAAGTGAGAATTGTGATAATATCCAAAGTGAGGACCCCTTGGATGTGAGCTGATCAAGATAGATATCAGGGTTCAAGGCTTCAACTGTAGGATTTCTGCTTTACAAGAGTATAGTTATTGTGCGTATTATTTGAATAGAAGTTAGAGAGTAAATGGTTAGGATGCGTCAAAGCTACAACCGAGCTTGTATAGGTTATCTTAGAGATTAGGTGAATGTCTGTAATATTATCCCCAGGCTAACTGGTCTCACCTTCGCCGCTCTAAATAGTGATGAAACTATCTTAATTAGATTATTATTGTGCTTGTGTTGATAAGTGTGACAGTAGAATAATTTTAAGGAATTATGTCTTCTGATCATTTAGTTGTTCCCACACTTCTAGCCGGGTCCGAGAGTAGACAAGGGGGATTAGAGGGAAGTAGGCATAGCCGAACATCACTAGGTAAGTGCGGAAAAGTTGTATTTTCTTTAAACTCGATTTTGCAAATAACCCTTGATTAACGAATAAAATGTTTGGTTCCAATGAATTCGTTAAATCGGGACAATCGGAATCCTACTTAACAAATCCTCGAGACCGAACATTTTGTTCGTTAATTCGGGGTTATTTTTTGTATCGGGATTCAAACAAAATACAAATTTTTTGCATTTAACTTTTGGGGATTCTACAATATTTAACTACACAAAAAATATCCACAGTAAGGAATTTTACATTTTTTTATTCAACAACTAAGAATACTATTAGTGAATTATTACGGGCCAGTTAATTGGAAATTTTATATTTGAAAATCTTTTTGACTGAAAGGGTTTTTTACCCCGACTATATGCAGAGAAGAAAATACTGCATCATTTTCATTATGCTACATAAAATATGTTTTCACAGTTTCCAAGCGATGTAAAGCACTAAAAATTGTAACAGTTTTAATAGGAGTTTTATTATCAATTTCTGCATCAGAACCATTATTCTTTGGCTCCGACAAATAATATAATTGATACATAATTATTTGTAGTTGAAGTCATTTTTCTTTAAAAAAAAGCAGGTATTGTTATAAATTTATCTTAGTTTAGTAAATGTAATGCGTAATTGAAGTTGGGGTAGAACTTAAGGTATCCGACTACCTAAAGTTGTGAATTTTGCCAAAAAGTAAAAAAAAAAATTTATGATTTTATCTTATAGACCATTTTATTAGCTTTATAAAAATACAAACTTTATCATTTGTCGTTCACTATAGAACAAAAACTACAAGAGTTTTAGTAAAAGCAGATGTAATTACTTTAAGCGAGATATGTCATATTTTAAAACGCGTTTTACTCGAAATGTGTGTGTGTGTTTTTTTAAATGCTCAAACGGGGCCAGCGATTGCTCAAAAATTTTGAAAATAATTAACTATAAAATTTTTGTTTGTATGCTCTGTATAATAGTAGAAGTGTTTTAACCTTTAGATTTATCAATCACTGTTTTATTACAAAATTTGCAGTCCCTTATGTGAATATATATATATATATATATTATATATAATCACTGTTTTTTTTTTTTTTTTTACAATTTTATATAATAAATAAGATGAAGTGCTCTAGTTTTTGTAAAAATTAAAATATCTGTTATCCAATGAATAACATAGCAACACATCAGAATTGCAAAATTGAGAATTTGTTCATAAACTTTTTGTACAAAGTGGACCCCGTTCATGTAATTTTTTGCAAATTTTTACCCATTTTTTCCCTATTTTAATACTAATAGTTTCTTTTTATCTTGTTAATTTTAGCATATTTTTCTTAAAATGTACTAAGCAAATCTAAAAACTACACAAAAATTTCAATATTTCCATTTTTAAAAAAAAAAGTTTCTCGCAAGTAGTCGGATACCTGAAAAGAGTGAAATAAAACAATGGTCCCGTGTGAAAGTACTATGTATTTCAACACGAAACGAAAATCGTTTAACACGAAAAGATTACCCTACTGGAAATGAGCAAAATACGGAAAACACTAGCCACTTTATGAATGGTTTGAGAAAGTCCTACTGTCCTACTGTATCATCGGAAGAATTCATTGTAGTAGATGATGTGTATACAGCTCCAATTATAGAAAAGGTATTTTGGAGTTTGTTCAAAACTCAACATCATCGAGGCAAATTTCGACGACGAAAATGAGATGAAAAATGCAGCTCCTGTTCCCACGTCGTCTGAAATGTGGAACATGATGAAAAGTATACGCTGTTATTTAGAAGCACATTCGAATGATGAAATGAATAAAAAAATGGGTGACATCGTATAATTAATTGATAATTTGATGCTATAAAAGATAATGCAAAGAAAAACATCAGATTATTTTCCAAAAACTCAATAAAGGTTTTGTTTTTCAAAAAACTTGAAAATTTTATATTAAATTTCATTAAACTCTTGAGAATGTGTTGGTTTCATATGATTTTTGTTAAATGTATGCATATATACATATCTATATAAATAAAATGTGCTCTGATTAACTTAATTTCTTGAATATATGTTTTTTGCTATGTCCTTTATCACGAAATTCTTTTAACACGAAAAAATATTTCAGTCCCCTCATTTTCGTGTTAAGCGATTTTCACTGTACGTCAGAGGCGGATTAAGATAGTTGGGGGCCCTTGGCGGTAAAAGGTTTGAAGCCCATGTGCTCAAGAATCGAAAAACTAAAATAGTGAAAAGATTCACTGACCTTAAATGATCAAAATAAAATGTAATGTTAATAATAAAACTCAGTGGCTATAAGAAAAGTCTTAACTGTATATTTAAAAAAAATTAAAAGCCTTACTAAAGAGCTTACAATTTTACTATACAACATTACTTCTTGATTTTTCTTTGGCTTATTCTTAAATTATTTATGCTGTTTCTATTTTGTCCAAAACATCTTGTCCTATATATAATATAACCATGTTATTTGTCTTCTCTCTCATAGTGCTTCTTAAATAATTTTTAACACGCTTTAAAATTGAAAAAGATCTCTCACCTAAAGCATTCGATATCGGTAGATGTCAATCTACCTGACACCTCTTGCAACTCGATATCTTTCTAGTGGGGGTCTTCATTGTATCTCTGTTTAAAACAAAAAATAGTAAAAACTGATCTAATTCATAGCGTCAAAATTAAAAGATTCAATATCATCTTTGAAATTTTACTTTAATTTTTGTGCAGCTTACTTCTTAATTTTATGTACAATCTCTCATCCAAAAATACAGTAAGAGAGTTTATAAGAGTTTCATATATCTCAGGTCTTTGGAATAGTTCTACTCTTGCTCTATTGCATAAGACATAAAAAGAAATTGAAATTTTTGAAATCCTTCTTTCTTTCAAAATTTCATGTCACACTTTTTTACATTCACTGAAAATAATTTTTCTCTTTTGCTACCTAGGAACTTGTCCAGTTTTCTCTTCAATCGGGAGTCCTGACAAATCAGTTGCTTCTAGTTCCATTTTTCCAAATTTATTTCAGAAATTTTGGATATAATTTTCTAGAGATTTTAGCAGACTAAATCTTTTTGATGATTCACATTCAACTTATTACAATGATTTGCTAGTAGCATTTTACTTTTTGGGGTTTGGTAATCCAAATCTTGTTCATTAGGGAAGTTTCATATTTATCCGTCTGCTTTAAAAGAAAACTTGTCTCCAATATTGTGGTCCCCCCCCCCCCCTCATTCATACCATTCATTCAGCCAGGGCTGCTTTTATTAATCTTTACCTTGCTATCAAGGTCTAAATTAAACTAGCTAGAAATAGTTTGCTTTGAACTAGACATACCTTATATCACATAATTTTATTTTGTTTCATATATCTTCGTTAGTAAAATTTCATACAATTCGTTAGAAATAAAAATCCCATCACCAAGAAGGAGTTGTGCTGCATCAACGAAGTTTTATAGGTGTATTTTCATTTCCGAAAGATTAATTCAAATTTCACGTTAGGTGCGTAAGTGTGGCGCTAGTTGTGCCACTTTGAGGATGCGAATCAATTGTGCTTTAAATACGCGCTATAAAGTTCGTGAGTGTTATTTATAAATGATATTTGACGTAGTGATTCGATATTAGTCCAGTATGACTTTAAGAAAACGAAGAAGCCATTATCAACAGCTCGCTGAGTTTGAACGAGGTAGAGTAATAGAGTTTAAAAAATGTGATTTTCCGTTCCACGATATTGCACAAAGACTTGGTAGAAATGTATCTATTGTGCATGATTTCCGACAGTTGTAGTCTTAGAAAGGCACAACCTTAAGAAAACTATGGCCCAACCACGCACGGGTCACGACTGACAGAAAAGTCCACCATATTTTCCACAAGGTTGGGAAACATCGTAGTTCATCTACAACAGAAATTACGGTTTTTTCGGCCCCACACTGACGCAGTGAACTATAACAAATCATTGAAGCAACAAATCAATCATAAATATCTCCCAGTTAGACGTTCTAAAGCGTTCATACCATTAGCTCTAAATCACGATACCTGCGACTTCAGTGATGTCATGCTAGAGATCATTAGAGAATGGAGTGGCGGTGTGTTGTGTTCTCCAATCAAAGCTGCTTCTGTCTTGGTACCAGTGATGCAGTGGCTTAACGATGAATATTAGGGCCCCCTCCCCCTGCGAAGTTAAGTTTTGGGCCCCAAGCCGTACTTGACTTCAGTCGGGCTACGGACCCCATAATCCTGCCCCCCCCCTTCGATGTGGGGGTTTCGGGGGTGTACGTTAGGCCACTGGGCTGATGGCTGTATATTGATTAGAAGAATGACATGTCAACACTTGCAAACAATCTTTCTGCTGTCTAAACACAATGAACCGGCCCCTAGAATTATGGTCTGGTGGGTCAGTTTTCTTTAAATGCAGGAGCTTTCTCGAAATTAATTCACACACCCAGACTGAAAACGTACGTAAGTCTGATGATACAAACTGTTGCACTGCCATTTTATAAACATCATTCAAGGGGTGTTTTCCAACTGGATAACGTGCACCCTCATACCATGTTGTAACCCAACACGATCTATAGAGTGTCAACTTGTTGATCCGCTAGATCACCAGATCTTTCTTCAATCAAGCACGAATGGGACATCATTGCACGGCTAGGAGAGCGTCATCCACAGCCGGAATCAAGCTACCTTACGTGGATCACCCAAGAGCAACAGGCATGAAATTCCACCCCACAAACTGATATCAAATACTTTTACGACACATTGTTTGCATGCTTGCATTTAAAATTCTGGCGGTACACCGGTTTTTAATGTGCCATCATTTCACATTTGAAATGGCTCTTCTTGCACCTACATTAACCTGTGATCTTAAAAGTTTAATCAATTAAATATGTTACCGATACAAATGTATTGCCTAAGTTCAATAAGTCTTCCACAATAATTTTTTCTTGGTGTTCGGATTTTTCCCCATCAGAGAGAGAGAGAGAGAGAGAGTATAAGATGTATCCGAGAGTAACTAAGGACAGCTGAAACTAAAAACGAGCTTGTTTGACTTCAATAGTATTCGTTTGTTTGAAATAAAACTTGTGCAAACAAACGCATGCGAAAATTTTGTACAGATGGCAACAATGCAAAAGAAAAAGGAGTAGGGCTGCTACACGACTCAAAAGCGTGGAAATCATCTGGGTTACAATATCAGTGCAAGATCTTTTTTTGTTGGGCGTTGCATTTATAACAAAAATCCATTTATTTTATGGACCATTTTATTAGCTTTATAAAAATACCAAGTTTATTATTTTCCGTTCACTAGAACAAAAACTACAAGTGCTTTAGTAAAAACAGATGCCATTACTTTAAAAAAGAAAGATGTAATACATTAAAATGCGTTTTACTCGAAATTTGTTTTTTTAGATGCTCGAACGGGGCCAGCGATTATTAAAAAAGTTTGGAAAATAATTAATTGTGTGCGTGTGAATTTTATTTTGTTTATGTTCTGTATAATAGTAGAAGTGTTTTAACTTCCAGATTTATCAATCACCGTTTTATTACAAAATTTACAGTCCCTCATGTTAATATAATCAGTTTTCTTAAGAAATTTCATATAATAAGTAAGATAAAGTGCTCTACTTTTCGTAAAAATTAAAATATCCCTTATCCTGAAGATCAATTCAAAAACGAATAACATAGCATCACATCAGAATTGAAAATTTGTTCCTAAACTTTTGGTACAGAATGGGCCACGTTTATACTATTTTTGGTAAATTTTAACGAATTTTTTCCCATTTTTGTAATAATAATTTCTTTATATATATATATATATATAATTTGAGTATATTTTCTTAAAATGTACTAAGAAAATCTAAGAACCACCAAAAAAATCTCCATATCTCCATTTTTTTTTTTTTAAAAAGTTGTCACAAGTAATTGGATACCTTAAGTTTGGGGCCCCTACTGGCGTTGGGGGCCCCTGACGGCCGCCAGCCGCTTAATCCGCCTCTGCTGTACGTATTTAATTCTTGGATATTTTTGAGATGTTATCGTTCCTTTTGAAATCCTTTTGATCATTGGATGATTGTATGAGTAAAGGGTATTTGTGGAATAAACTTTGGCTGCTGCTGTTTACTAATAACATCAGTAATAACATTTAAAGATGTTCTTTTTAGCTAAAAGATCAGATAATGAGCCAGAGGAAGATACACAAAAAAAAAAGACTCCAATCAAAGTTTCTAAGGAATTCGAAACAATAAATCTATTATTAAGTTATTTTGAATTACAGGGATCCGGATCAGGAGGTAATAAATAAAATCTCTCCTGAAAGAGATTAAGAAGAAACAAAATGCCAATAACAATCATAAGTAGGGAATTGGCTAGTAAAAATATAAACATAATTTTCTTTAAATGTGTTTTAAATGTCAACGAAAAGGTATTGTGTATTTTTCTTTCGTGACGAAATGAAATCGGTCAAAAAATTTATACCAATGATGAAACATACTGTTGCTCTGTTTGTATTAATACTGCAACTCGTGGTCCGTGAAGTGGCCGTGGTAGTGGTCAAGGATTTGTGGCTGGTGTGTCAAAGTGCCCCTGAAGACCCTCCGTGTAGAGCAGTCCGCCTGCACGTTAAATCTGTCGAAAAGCAAACACCCTCCCATTGGTGTGGTGTGTAAGTTAGGAGAGGGGCGCCTCGTCACTCAGAGGTGTCGTTCACTTCAATTGACATTGGTTCAATATTACGATGTCCGTCATGAAAAGCCATCGAACAGCTTTATAGGGGGACGTTAACATAATTCTTATTCATTCGTGGTTCATTAAACCTGTGTGGTAACCATAAACCTGAACTACTGAGAGTTATTGTGATCAGATCGTACTTATTTTCGGACACACATTCCCAGAGATACATTACATTAATTGAAAATGCAGTTATATAAGTATCAGTAATCCAAACGAAATATAATTTAACTTAAAAGTAAACTCAATTAATCGATTATATCGCACACGAGTGACAAGTGACACGAGTGACACTTAATAATAAACTTCAGTAACTCTTAAACACACCAGTTACGGTACTGAATTGTTAATTATATACATATAAACCAAATTATATAGTTTTTTAAAACTTCACATTGTTGTATTAATATTCAAATATCAAATATTAGTAGCAGGTGCCACCAATAGATGGTACTAACAATGAAATGGCTTCCACACTGGCCCTCTCTGCAAAAGCTTAGCTGCCAAAATGCAGCCCATTTAAAAAAGAAAACATTTATAAAAAGCAAAATGTAATTTTGGACCTCGGTCAGCATGATGATTACGACATCGGATGTATTATTTCACTTTCATATCATTCACACTTCACTAAGCGTGACATAATTTTAAAAACATGTTATAAACTTCTTGTTTAATAGTTTTATTTGAAAATTTCGTTTAAAAGGTATTATTATTTGAACATTGCTGCTAAATTATTTCTCAATTAAAGCATTGAAAATTATTTGTTTTTAATAATCAAACTAATTCACATTATAATGACGAAGGGAAATAAATCTCTAACTTGAAAACCAGATGTAAATTTTACCATTTTTTTAAACAGATTAAAATTAACAGCAAAGCCCCTCAAAATGTTAAGAATTAGATTCTTTTAACAGCTTACTAAGATGATATGTTAAAAATAAAGGGAACCACAAAAAATACAGAAAAAAATTTAAGAAATCTGATACGCAACTAACACCATTTATGCTTCCTGCTCCCCCCCCCCTTTTTTGTCTTCATGGGGTGCATTTGTTTTCTATAATTTTATTACTTCCTTTGTATTTGTAAAAAAATTGGAATTGTTTAAAATGTAAACTTTGATTTTTTTTTACAATAAAGACTGAACGTGAGGGTGGTTGTTTCCCGAGGGATCGGTTGTAGCTCTAAACCCTCTTCGGGTGAGCTCGGTTCCTCTGGGCATTCATCATCATCTAAAAAAATATCTTAGAAGTTTTTCAATGTTAAACTGCTTTGAAAACCTTCAATTCACACAATCAGACCACCCTTTTCTGACAACAAAAATTTTTCCGATCATTTCACAAAGACTGTACAATGGGCGTTGTAATGTGGGCATCTGGACTGTGAAACAGTCCTCAGTCCCATATCCTGGTTGACTTCGATGTTGGGCATGGCGATGGTGGGGTTTTTCCTTCTGCTTAACAGGAATCATGGCTATGGGCTGAGACGATGGCATCCGGGAGGAGTGGCAATGATTCTTCATCTGGCTGCTGTAGAGTTTTTTTGTTTTGTTTTTTGGCATGGATGAGAGCTTAGAGCTTGCTCTCTGATTGATCGGTGGTAGCGTGATCATAGACTCCTAATGACTGCCCTGGAGGCTGGGAATAGAGAAAGTGGGAGATGCTTGTCCTGTGGGGTAGGTAAAATTTAATATGAGGAAATTAAAAAAGAAAAATGGTAAATGAATTTACTGATATGCAATAATAAAAATTATTGCGAGAATAAAAACAATTAAGGGGGTTGTAAGAATCGAGAAGTATTCTTCTCGGTCTTTTGGTATTTATATTGGGAACGCGCGTAGGGGATTAAGTTAAGCATATTATCATTATTTGCCTCTGGGAGAGCATTAAAGAAGTTAATTGCAATTTTCTGAATATGAGATTTAAAGCTGCTGATTTGTAAGGCATTCCGTATGATTCTTGGGGCTCTGACAATCATAGGTATGTAAGAATTTTGTACAGTATCTAGAATTTTAATATTGGTTTTAGCAGCATATCCCAAGACTGGACAAGCATAAGCGATAATGGGACGCATAACGGCTGTATAGAGAAGCACTTTGTTATCTATACTTAAATAGGAGTTCCGGGCAATTAGGGGGGAAAGTTTAAACATACTTTCCGGAACTTATCGCGGGCGTATAAGATGTGTTGTTTCCAAGTTAGGTGTGAATCGAAAATGACGCCAAGGTATTTAGTTTTCTGAGACCATGGTATTTGTTTATTGTATATGATAAGTGGGGGGGGTGTAGTGTGTTTTTTAGTGAAAATAACAGCTGAGGATTTTTCTACATTAATACTGATTTTCCACTTGTCGTAAAAATTTTCTAACAGTTGTAGGTGTTTGTTCAGGGCGAAGGTGACAGATTTCATGTTTTTGTAGGTCGCGTGGATGGCCGTATCGTCTGCGTACATGTTAATTTTTGTTAGTGAGTAATTGGGGATCACAAAGACTGTCTTATGATCACTTTCTTATAAATCATAAAATCACACAATTTCCTACTGGTCATGGTAATTTTGAAGTGTACCTCATCAGATTTAACATATGTGCCTCTCCAAACTTCGTGACTGCAATGTTGACGGAGAGCAAAGAGTGTTAAACATCTTTTTTGTTCAAAATTTATGAAAAAATAAATTTATGAAAGAAAGTTAAACTCCATGCTCTTACAATAAACTGGCCTAAATTTTTTCAAATTGTTTCAAGAAAAGCTTCGTTCACATTATTTTGCACCTTCATTGATTTGATTTTGTAAATTTTTCATTTTTTCTGTCTTTGTAACTTCCTTATAATGATCTTGTTACGTAATTGTTTGATTTTGTAATGTTTGTGTGAATTATTTGTTTTCATTATTTCGTAAATTTTGTTTTGTTATTTAATTTTTCAATCTCTACTATTATAGTTCACACTATCCCTATATATATTTATATATCTTGTGTTCAAATATTAAATCGTTAATAAAATATTTTTTATTCATCCACTCAAGTTCAAATACATTTTTTTAAACTTTTAATGGATAACATTTGATGTTAATACAGTTCTTTCAAATATAATTAATTAATTAATTATAGTTTGAAACATGTGAAAGAAAAATTATACCACTTAATGTTGTGATTCTGTCATATGTATATAAATATTTATATTAATTGTAATTATGTTATTTAATAAAAAAGTAACTAAAATAAAACTATTTTTCTTGTTTACCTAAACAGGAATTAAATTTAAAATTTCTTTTTATATTATTTGTTTTTATTTATCTTTGTTTATTTTTTTTTCTGTAAGCCTCAAGTGATACTTGTGGCCCACGGGAATTATTTTATCTGTCTTTAATAAAACAATAGAAAAAAAACGTTAAAATCGACAGAATTTATGTGGGCTAAAATGAGAAAACAGATAAATCAATTTTCCCCAGTTAACATCCCCCCCCTCCCACTTCATTGTTCATCATACGGGAAGTGTATGCATCAATTCAGACCGTATCACGTCACACATTCATGCTGGAGTAGGCCCAACAAAGTTTGAAAACTTCCATTCATTTGCAATTTTTATGCAGTAAATGATCAGTTAGCTTTTGGTTTTTTAAGCTTTGCTCTATTTAAGCTATCAAAAATATAGTTCCTTGTTTGCAAGAAATAAACATGTAAAGTAAATAAAACCAGAATTTTTTTAAAAATTAGAAATAATGTGTGTATTTAGTTATTAAATTAAAAAAAGGGAAAGTATTAAGTAAAATAATTTAATTTACAAATTATTTTTTGCATCAAATGTTCCAAAATACAGCGTTGAAATATAAAGGACTTTACATAATATGCTTTATACGAAATTAATTCTATGCAAAATATAAAAAGTTAAATTTTCTACTACTAAAATTTTAGTCATTTGTATGAAAACATTTTGCTCATTGTAACCTTTATAAGAAACCATGTTCACAGAAAAAGTAATGGATTTTATTTCATAGGTTTTCCATAAGTTTATCAATAAAATTGATTTTACTAATTTTTTCCCCATTTCAAATTAAATAATAAAATTTTAAAAATATATTTTTTTTGTTAAATTCATTACGCATCTCTAATCACCAGGATAAGATTTGTATATAACAAATGTAAATAATTGTAATTACTATGAGCCATTTTTCTTTTTCGGAAAAAAAAAATTTTTTTTTTAATAATAATTTGTGCTTAAATATATTTTGTTTAAATTGTTTTCAAGTCACAATCTCCTCCCAAAAATCATCTTAATAATTAAACTCTACAAATATCTACTTTGATTTATAACTAAACAATAAAATCAAGTTATAAAAATAAATAAAATAACTTTTTTAAAATTATGAAGTAGCTTTAAGCATGTGTTTTACCATGTATAAACATAAGAGTTATTTTAAAAATCG
>BMAO01005243.1:0-19364 GCA_019973975.1 Trichonephila clavata
TTTATCTCTTCAATTTATTGACATATGTATATATATATATATATATATATAAAAGTAATCCCTTATTTTTTGAACTTACATTGGTTGAAAGAATGAAGCTTAAAAATACATATTGCGTTTATCCGTGTTATCAAAAAAATTTTTTTCACATAAAACCAAGGTTTCTTACACTTTTTACCGCGTGATGTTGCATAACTGCATGAAAGGTTAAAGCATGCTGTCAATAACGTTGATAGTACTATTTTGTGTAGAGTGAAACAGGAAATGCATTATCGTATTAATATATGCCCTGTAATTAAGGTTTTAAGCACAGAGCACCTGTAATATATGTAAATAAAACTTGAATGGTTTTGTATTTTTTAGATTGTTCTTTTTCCTGTAATCACATGTTAGATTTTATTATTATAACATTTCGAAATTCGAGAAAGAATTATGAATAACCCTGTATTATGAGCTACATAACTTTTCAATATAGGAAAAACATAAAAAAAAATCATTGTGATTCTTGATTAAAATTTTTATAATTAGATCTTCCACTTAACTTCAGATATTTAATTAATTTAATTTTTCTCATAAATTCCAGTTTTGGATCTCAGTTACACAAATATGCTTTGTTCTGCACTTTTCAACTCGGGATTGTAGTGATTACCTCATTACTTTATTTTTATTCCAAACTGATCTAGAATAACTTTAAATTAAAATAGGGAAATTGCTCACAATGAATTTATTAAATTCCTGGACTGTGAGTGAACTAATGCAAAAATGTTAGAATGCATCAGTATCCAGAAATAACGGCTGAAACTATCTGGATCGGAGATGAGGAAAATCACAACAACTGCATAAATGATTTGGATATGGAGCGAAAAAGTCAGTAAATATTAACGTCACTCTATTCAGTTACACGAAGGCATTTGGCAACAGAACTCGTAATTTGAACCCTGGTGAAGGGACAAGGATAATATCTGAGCTGGCACCCTTCTCTTTTAACTTCAACACCACACCAACGGTAGGATGTTTGAGCCCGAATGTCTTATCTTGCATCAGCCCTTCTACACGGTTGGTTTTCATCGGTACTAAGCTCGAACTCATGACACGTTAGCCGTGATCTGATTCCTTGACCACTGGCTACCGCGGCCAAAACGGACGACAAAGTGTGGACTGGTTCTAGGCCTGGATCCGACAGCAGCCTATTAGCTTCTTCAAAGATGGAATCGAACGCTAGTATTGCAAAGGGATAAATGTGCGAACAGTTTTGGCGATTATTTTTGAGTATGTGTACTGCTTATAACTAAATATTTTTGAGTTAATAGAATCGTTACTGTTACTTTCCCCGAGTGACCGAGTTTCATTTGAATGCCCCTTATGTATTGTTGAATACTTGCATAGTTTATATGAAAGTGATTGTTTTGCAATCTTTAACCATAAATTTGTTTTTTTTTTATCAAAAACTCCATTATTCTGTCAGTAGTTTTAGAATTTAAGACACAGCTTGCAGAATATCTGACGTTAAAAAAATCTTAATTGAAATACATATAATATCTCAAGAAATATAAATATAATGTAATAAAATATTGTAAGAAAAATTACGTATTATCGCAAATTGTTGGTGGCATTAAACGAAACGAAGCATATGATTGCCAATTCTGCGTTTACGACACATTCGAAATTTGAGTTGCCAACTTGGAGAATTATCCTTGAATGTTGGCGATTGTTGCGGTAATACAGTGCTTCTCAAACTTCCGATATTTTCGACCAATATTCAACCATAAAATTTAATCGTCCCCCTCCTTAATCTATTTAAAATAAATGTATTGAATTTTCATATATACTATACTTTGACAATAAAGCTGCAATACGACTTTTTGTTAAATGCCACCTGCCTACATAAACGTCTCACTCATTTCAAAGCGTTAAATGCCCCGGACGTATGTATACGTCTTTTAAAAGAACAATCATTATCTGTACACTGCTATGCATAAAATTATTCCAAAGCTTTTGGAATGCAATAAATGGGCCTTGGACAATTGATTGCGAAGGATTTAGTTATTTCAGAAGAATTTCCTTATTTATTTCCCCCCCACAACATCTCCAATGCATCACATAAGCTCACCTATGTGAAAAACGGCAACATTGAGGGGCGAATCTCTTAACTTTTAATCGGCAGTTAAGGAAATAATTATAAACGGTACAAATTATCAAGATAAGTGTTAATTTGTGTATATAATTCTATATATGATAAGCCCACATGAGGTCACCGGTAATTATTAAACTTGTTCTTAACTTAGTATTGTTAAATTAATTATAAAATACATTGCTCAGTACATTTATAAGTGAATTATTATATCAAAGCAAATGTTAATTTTATTTTTTATTATGGCATAATGTATTTTTTTACGTTCAGTATATTAATAATTTTTTAAAGTGTCTTTTTTTTTTTATTTTTCAATATGCTCGAGCCCTCCTAGTAGAGTTATCACGCCCCCTTAGAGGGGGCGCGCCCCACAGTTTGAGAAACGTTGCGGTAATATTAAGAACCGGATTTTTTTTAAAAAAAATAGTATTAGGAAATATTGTGTAAAATTAATTTTATTGTGAATGAGAAACACAGGAAGAAAAAAAGTTATTTGTATGAATTTAAATCCAGTTGAATAATTTCTTTTGATTGTCATCTGGTTTCAATTTGAGAACATTCAGATAAACAACATACTTAGAGTTCTCAGAACCAATTTATTAATGATAAAAATTATAAATTAAAAGTATTGATTCGATTCTTTATGATGTGTTTTTATATAACTTGTTATGTTACGTAATCCTCTTTGTTACATTGTATTGCACGTGACTTGTTATTTTTAAAATCGTTACAGAAACTACAAATAGATTTCTAATAGGTAAAAAAATATGTCTTAAAAGCTATCGCATAGTTTGAAATTAATATCTTTCAGAGAAAAATTATTAACAGCATTAAACAGTAATATGAAGTAAGGTGTAACTAGTAATATGTGTGTGTGTATCTGAAGTAAGATATATGCAGGGACGTCTTAAGACTTCTTGAGGGTCTGGACCTCTTTGCAAAAGAAGGCCCACCTATGATTCTTAAGACGTGACAGTATACAAAATACATTTTAAAATACACGTACAAACGTTGATTTGAAATATATAAATGTGCACTTCTCGCGATTTTACAAATCTAGGCAAGCTCACTTCACCAACTGCTGACTTTCGACTAAATGATGGTTGACCCAGGCATGTATAAGACGGTTATTCCATAATAATAAACTCTTGCCAAAAGTGGTGCACACAGGAATTTTCAAGGGGAGGGAATCCAGGGTCAAAAGTCCACCATTCTCGTATCATGCTTCAATACGCCGCCCACATATTCCTTTGATTCTGTCGATTTTCGGAAACAAAAAGCAGTGCAAAATTAAGAATTGAATAAATAATTTGCATTAATTAGTAAAACAAATTATTAATAACAAATAATTAACTAAATTTTACGAGCTATATACATAGGATTATGATCAATCCAAAAAAGATCAAGAGCTTTGAAGGGGAACAGGCCCCCCCCCTCGTCAGCTGTCACCGTCAATGTCACTGCTTGCCATTGTTGCCAGTTGGTATATAATTCGAAATCCTCAGCAGTGATATAAGCGTACACCCTCGCAATTCCCCGCATGCTAACGGGTGGGCCCAGGCACTCTCGGGGGCCTAAAACTTAACTGACAGTAAGTTACGAATTTGGCTTGGGGCCAAAACCTGAATTGGCAGGGGCTTAGATTCTTTATTACGCTACTGATTCTCAGTTCTTTTGTGAATACATGAGGGAATAACTTAGATAATTTTAAAATTACTTATATCATGATCTTTTGAGGAATAGTCAAGATGAGTAGAGGCCCTCATAAAAGTCAAGGCCCTGGGGCTGGGCCAAATTCGTCTATGCTTTATGACGGCTTTGGATATATCCAAAATTGCTTATATGAAACTGGGATAAAGTTTAAACTTTTTCATAAGTGTGAAAATTCGTATTTCTGTATGAAATGAAGATTTGTTAAGCTTCCAATTTCTATCAAGAGAGCTAAGATGTATTAAAAGATTTAAGACCAACAGATGGATAAAATGTCAAAAGTTGCATTTAATATTTTTGAAAAGAAACGTTTATTGTATTTCATATGTAACAATACGCACTCATATGAAGAAAAAAATAATGAGAACAAATATAAAACCATGGAAAATTTGGGACAAATTAAAACAAATTATTGATAGTGTGCATTTAGGTCGTTAGATGGCAGCACGTCTCATTTAATAAAGTAGAATAACATGCTTAAAAGTTCACCAACGCAATGAGTGTGCTTTATCTAGAAAATGAATAAGGGGCAACAGTTCGTAAGAAAAAGCTCAATATCTCATAAAAAATCGATTGAATCACTTAGGTTTATCACCTAATGATAATATGTTTCAATGTTCTTTTGATTGTCCAATTCATTCTCACAGTTTCCAATAAGAGAAAAATAATGCTTTGTGCGTTACAAATAATATTTGAATTGATTTCTATTTCTTCTAATTATACATAAATTGTTATTTTTATATTAATGTATTGTAACATATAAAGAGCTTCAGACTGTTTTTTAAAAGTAATTCTTATCTGTGGATAAGGTTTTTTCTTTGGATATTTTTGAATCTAGAGTCTCCTTGACACACATGGTTGAGTTTTAAAGAAATTTGTTGAATAATTTTTGAATGTATATAATACAAAGTACATAACATAGTATAAAAATGATGATATTTTAGAGATTTCAGATTTTTTTTTTACTTTTCCAGGGCATGAAAAAAACTTAATATCACAAAAGAGTTCGTTTCCCTTAAGAATATTTTTTTTTAGAAAAGAAAGAAAAATATTGACCTTTTTTGGATTTTTTTAAAAACTTAGCATTGTATTTATTAAATTTACTACTTTAGTGTTGTTATTTTTTAAAATATATATATAAATATAGGTCAGCGTGCACCTATTTTGTAAGTCTTAATACAAATATGTAAACATTTAATCTCATTTATACAATATCAGTTCAATCTGCAATTTGCAATTATTCAATTTTAGAACAAGGAAGTAAAGTTGAGCATAAATTGGAAAAATTAAAAATGTTCAATTGAAGTGTCATTTAATAATAATGATTAGTGTTAATCTAAAAGTAAATTGAAAATGATTGCCAAAAAATACTAAAATAAATAACTGTAACAAAAAAAAAAACTCTTCAAAAAATTATTTCTCACATTATGCACATGTAACTAGGTGATTTTGAAGGAAAAACCTCATAAAATTGTTTTAGATGAAAGTATACTTACTCAAGGAAATTAATTGAAAATATAGTTTTACTTTAAACTTAATTTTAAAACCCTTAAGAGAAAATTTTAATAACGCAAGATTTTAAATTTCTCATTCAGGGTTTCTTTAAAAATATACACAGTACATCTATATATACATATACAATCATACTGAATTTCCTTTTGAAAGTCTTTTTTATCTCTTAGGAATATATTCGAATAACTGAAAATAATAGAGAAGGGGGAAAAGAACGTGAAAACAATAGATTTAAGGCAATTAATTCGAACTGCATGCATTCTAGTACACTACTCAAGAGAAAAAAAATGTAACTAAATATTTTTCACAATTACTTTAAGAAATTTTTGTTATTTCGTTGAAAAGACTGATTTTATTAACACATTCAAGCTTTTCAATATTGGAAGATAAAGCATTTGCTGAAAATAGAAGTAGAATAGTAATAGAAAATTTGTACATATATATATATATATGTGTGTGTGTATTTCAATAATGATAAATAAAAGCGTTCAATAAATCATGAAAATCAAGCAAAACTATTTTAAGTCACGTATTATAACTTGTGATTTTCTTATAGAAATTATAAAACTATAATATTTAACATTTATTTATATAACAATTAACAAAAAAAAAAAAAAAGGAAATTCATTCATGCAGTTTTTTTTTCCTTCTGGAAAATGTATCAAATTATGTAGCATCTATGATTTTTTTTGCATTGCTTAAAATAATTGAAACGTATGAAAATATTCCACATCCTAAATGTAAAATATTATATTTTAAGATACATTATCAGTTTATTCATTGGGTAACAACATCGTACGTATTTTTTAAAAATCAGAAAAAATAAATTGTATTTCAATTCATCTTACACACATAAGAATAGAAAAGCACATTTTTTCTTCCAAATTCAATAGCATTGGAATTTTTACTGAGACAAGAGAGTTTTCTTTATATATATATTATATATATATATATATATTATATATATATATATATTTCTACATTTCAACCTCATGGGATATTTTTACCCATATACTAAGTAAAGACTAGCTTGCCCTCACTGTATATCTTTCTCAAGAACTAATGCAGGATACATAATGCCCAGGGCTAGAGAAAACAGAGTTCGTCGCAGCAGACCACAATCGCAATTTATTGCTTTTTCAGATCGCACCAGCGACATATTAACACGACGTAAGCTGACATCAAGCATTCTTCTGAAGAAAGAGAAGGAAAGGGACTAAATAGAAAGCAAAAGAAGTTGGCTCGGGAAAGAAAAAAAGTATTTTCTATCATTTCTGTGGTCAAGCTAAGAGTCGATATTGGCAAGCCCCGGGGCATGAGCGAGCTATGTCACATGACTCGTGTTTGGTTTACTGTGTGCCTGCTACTAATGAACCCACGCGATAAGGTCCGAACTGTCGACTAGGCCTGAAGGGATCACTATGAAGACTAAACAATTTATGTTAGGGCTTACGACTTATTTTACTTCAGTTGCCCCTTTTCACAATGTTTCCTTGTTATTTTGTGGATTCGATTTCGACCCAGCAGTGACTTAGTTGAATTATCAGAATTTAATGAAGCAGTGTTCCGATTGTAAACTTTTTTCGTCTATTTTGGTTCAATAGTTTGAACAAATCTTTGTTTTAAATGCCTCATTTTTTAGTTCTAGCACTCAATGGATAACATTTCATAAGATTAATTAACTGTTAATGAGCGTAGTTTTTTTTAATAATTTACATATATTAAACTATACTAAAGATGAAAATAACACAATGTTTGAAAATGAAATTAGTTTATAAGAATTATTTTTGCCATTTGAAAAGAAAAATTTTTTTGAAGGAGATTCAAAACTAAAATTGACAAAATTATAAGAGGACTTATAAAAAAAAATACTAATTTTATTTAATTTTGCTTAGCCTCGTTTCCTAATATTCTTACTCAGAATTCAAAACATTTATATATACATTTGAATAATATATTTTATTATACAGTGTGGTGTTTATTGCAAGTGAATTTAAAACATTCTTCATTTAATCCTGAGATAATTTTTTTTAAAAAAATTCAATTACTAAACCATGTATACGCAAAAAGTATTTTGTAACATCACATAAACCATTTATTTCACTTGTTTATCTGATCTGTAGGTGCAAAGTTGCAGAAAAAAGTGTGAATGCTATTTAATGTGTGGCATAGATTTCCTTTTGTGTATCTATATTTGAGTACAAAGTTTTTTTCAATCAATCCTTTATCAGTGTACCCTTACTTTTTATTCAACATATTCCTTCAGTGACTGTAACTCTATTATTATATAATATTTAATTTTGATACAAAAGATAATAGAAATTCATATATATAGATATGATATAATATAAATTGTTATACTACCTAAATTTTAAAAAGAAATATTTGCTTTGAATTTTCATTATTCAAACCCGTTTATCAATTTAATGGCATATCATATTTCTTACGAGTTTTATTATTGAACATACATTATTTCTTTTTATCAAGATAATAAGTAGATATAGTTTCAAAAGCAGTAAACACATATGTTTTCAAAATAAATCTTGAATTTGTATATATATATATATATTTAGGAACGGTATATTCGAAGAGAAGGAAAGTTAAATTATATATGTCAGTAATAAATACAATATATCGAAGTGTATTAATATCGAAGTGTATATTAAATTTAGAATAAATCACTTTTCAGATATATTCAAATGCCATTTATATTTTATTTAAAGTTAGATTCTGCTGAAAATAATCATTGTATTAGTTTGCATTATATTAACATTTTTATCTGAAATAAGAATGTGCATATATATATATATATATATATAATCCATTATTTTTCCATCTATCTGACATCCTTAAGTATATAACTCCCTAAACTAATAGATATTTGCACTGAAAAACAAATAATAACATAATTTCTATAGGGTAATTGGCATTCATAAATTTCACTGAAATGAATCACATTGAAAAATTCCATTTTAAATAAATTAACCCTTAATTAATAACGAGATTACAGTTTTTTGGTAAAAAAATGAGCTTTTAGTTTATTATGCTTTGTAATTCTCTTTTATTATTTTCTGATCAGCTTTTAAAGGTAAATTAAATGCAAAACAGTATTTTTGAAGTCTAATAAGGCATTATACTAAACTTGTATGAATAACTGTTTATTTGCAACTATTTTTTTCTTTAACAAACTTAGAATTAAAATTTTATATATATTTATTTGCGCATATGATTGCAATAATATTTATAAGTCAGATAGCTCAATAAAGTGCTCTCTTGGTGGGTATTATCACAATCTAAGGTGAGAAAAATATTCTACTAGATAAAGTAATCCGCTCCCTTTGTTTACTGCAACAATTTAATACGAAGTGAGTGATCCTTGAAACATATCTTAACGGAAAGGGAATAACTTTGGTTAAACCTTTAAGCAAAAGTTATTATAGATTTTGTTTATAAATAAACATTTGTTTATAAATAAACATGTGTTGTGAATTTTTGCTGAGACATGAGCTGGTTTATCATTCTTAGTTTTTTAAAGAATCAGTTTTTTATATTGTTGATTCAAATATTCCATGTCATCAATTAGCTTAATAAAATGACATTTAAATAGACTAAAAAGATCAATATTTAGCTTGACTTGTGATTATATTTGGTAATCTTAATTTCTCACATTTGCAGGCAGAAATTTTTATTTTTGGTTGTTAATTGTTTTTGGAACAAATAATTGAGGTATTTAATGGTAAATTTTGTTAAGGTAATTACGAATTTTCTGTTAACTCAAAGCAGAAATAAAATCATTTATGTAAATTTTAATATAAGATCTTATATAAATTTATGTACTTGGCTACTCATTAACATAGGCATAATATATTATATGTTAGATGACCAATAATTGGCATCATTTGAAACAAAATAAAACAGTCTTAATATGGATTTTTAAAAAAATTTGTAATGGAATATCGATAATCTATTTTAAGGCAAGATTACAGGAACTGTTGCAAATATTCCTTATTTTGAAAATTAAAGCAATCTGATTCTACAATTAAGTATTGGTTTGACAATTAACAATTGATACTCAATTAACAATTAACATTTGATTCTATAATTATTCTAATTAGTTATATTTGTGTATAAAATATTGTCAGAAAATAATGCCCCACTAAATTTCTAAACAGTATAGAAAAGCATTTAAACTTAAAAAAACATATAAATAATTTTGAAAAGACATAACATACAGATTTCTTATGTAATTTTATATACATCATAATATTTATAAAAAAAATGGTACTCTTTTCTTTTATTTGGTGTTACTTTCCTTAAAAAAATTGTATTTTCACAATAAAATTAGTTACTGCCTAAAACGAAAGAACTGGATAATAAAACTAAAATATATCTCTCAAAGTTCCCAGACAGCAAGAAAACTTCCAGACATTCAGATATTTTGAAAACTATACATCACTGTTTTCATAAAATAGTTTTGAAGTTACCTTTTTACTCGATAGTAGTTCTATTTTTTTTATAACTTTTCATAAAAATTGCATTACAGACTGAAACAAATTAATTGGAAAAAGTAACAGAATCACATTTGTTCTCAATTTCAAGGAATTTAAAATACCATGAAAAGCTGCATTCCTAAAAAATTGCAATTAGCTGCTTTCGAATACAGTTAAAATATTTTTATATATTTTACATAATATTCTTGTATATTACAATTCCGTTCCTGAAATAGCTCAGATTTAGTCCTTCGTGTAGGACAAATAACACAGCAACAACAAATCACAAAACAAGTATAATTAAAACCAGCTAATTTAGCTTTATAGCCAGGGTGGGCATTATGTCGATCGCGACCACCCGGTAAACTACCTAGGCATTTTGGGGTGACTTGCGTCACTTAGAAATAATAATCATTTCATCATACGAAGATCTAGAATTATTTTAAAAATAAGGGAATAAATTTAATCAAAAGAAAATATTCAATAAATAGAAAATGTACGAGGGCTGTTTTATTTAATAAGGTCCATTTGTATTTAAATAAATCACGACTATATCCTGTTTCAAAAAACCTTTATTTTAGGATTTTACATACTTTTGCCTTTTTTTCTGCATAGTTGCCGAGTTTATTAATGCACTTGTCATACCTCAGAACTAAGTTTTGAAAACCCGCTTCAAAGAAGTCTGCCGCAGTCAAGAGTTCACGGCCACATTCTCTTATCCTTTGTCACTGAAGCGCTTCCCGCAAGGTATGTGCTTGAAGTACCGAAAAAAGGTGGAAATCACTAGGAGCAAGGTCGAGGCTGTATGGTGCATGGTCCAATATCCCAACGAAAAGATTCGATTAAGTCCCGAATCGTTCGAGAACTGTAAGGCTCTCATCTTTAAGCTTCTTAACCCATTTTCGAAATGTGCTATCTCTCATTGCTTCATTGCCATAAACTTCTGTTATCTGGCGTCTGCAGCCAAAATGTTTCTCGCAGTCAAGAAATGGATAACAGACCTATCTCCCACTTGGAATGGAATTCAATCATCTTAAACATTTTTAAGACGTAAAGCGAATCTTACACGAGTGCTGCAGAGCTGGAAATGGCGCGAATATGTTCGCAATGAATACCGGTCAGTGACGCAGAGACTCGTGGCGGCGTACACGTGAACTAGGAAACTAAACGCACCAACAGATTTTACTTAGAAATAGCCCTAGTACTTATATATTTGGAGGTTATTTTACGAAGAAAATCGTTCAATTTTCTAAGTTCCAGGAAAAAACTCGCTAAATGGAAAAATTCGCAAAGCAGAGGTTCGTAAAATGGAGGTCCGACTGAATTGTAGACTTTCTGTTCGAACACCACACCTACACCCCCGCGTGGACAGCAACACCTTGAAAAAATTATGATCAGCTAGTACCCTGGAAACCCTGCCCACCCCTGCTTTAGAGTATGGTCCGAATATTTATCCACACGAAAACGTTACAAAGAGCTACACTACTTAAATGACAGGGACGAAGATGAACTTTAATACGGGATAACACTAATTTGCAGGCTTTGTTTTCATTTAGAGTACTTCGTTGGAAAACCGGAAGATAAGCCCTGGAATACTCTCTGACTATCAGCAGTTTTCACTGCTCCCCCCTATCTTAATTTTTATTTTAAAAATTCACCTTCAATTCGCTTTATATAACCATTAAGGTGGCTGGCAAACTTGTAATATAACATCAAATATAATACCAAGTTAGTTTTCAAAAGGAATCCTTGCGGTATAGCTTGTTTTAAAATGTTTTCATAAATACATTTGTGTTATTGTTTTCAATAATTTTGAAAATTTATTTGTAGATAATATTTATTTTTAAAATTTTTTTCACTTTAACTAATATTACCTGGTCTAAAACTGAATAATAAAGTTTCATACAAATGATATTATTGAATCGACTATGATAAATGATCATAAATAATATCTTAAGTTAAGTATACTAAACAAACAACACAAATGAAAGAAAGTTTATATAAAAAACATACAAATAAGAAAACATGCTAAGTTAAAAAAAAATGTAATGCACTCAGTGACATTATAACATACTGATATATTTATAATATATACTTGAAAAACTTATTCGTTTCGAAAAACAGCAATTTTTATATTAAATATTTTTTTAAGTAAATTACAAAAAAGTACAATAATATAATAAACTGCGATATCTTTTTAAAAAAATTACAAGTTTGCATAAATATAATTTATTTTAAGAACTATCAAATTTTTAAATTAACATATATTAAACCATAGATTAAAATACTACAATATTATAACACTGTAAATTGTAGCTCAAATTGTATTTTAAATAATTAGAACATCTTTGTAAAATGTGGTGCTTACTAAAAATATTTATAAAAACTTTATTCGCAGTTAATAGTCTTTCTTACAGGCATGCCCATTTTTGTAAAGGAAGAATTCGTAAGGAAATTAATTAAATTATGTACATGACAAACAATCCAAAAGAAGAGACATCGTAGTTATAATCCTTCTTTCGAAAATATTGTTACAGACTTATTTAGTCCAGCTAATTAGACAGCGTACAAGTAATTTACTTGTCATCAAAAAGAAATGGAAACTATTCAACCAATCCTCATTGCTGCATTTGATGGAAAAATCTAGCTCCCGACATAATGTTGATGTTTCAGGAAAATGATAGCAGTCCTCACTACAGGAAAAAAAAATTAAAACTAATTAAATTCTTTTCTTTATTTTAAAAAGGAAATTTATTGCTCGCTTTCATTGGTCCGAGGTCTACAAAATGCGCTTTAAGAATGAAATGTGTGCCATACTTTGAGATAGGATGCAGCGATTTATGGACTTAAATACATACTTACTCAACGGAAGAAGAGTTAATAGGAAATAAAATTTAATGCACCGTGTAGACACAGTATTAAAAGGGAGATAAAATAGCTGGGCAAAAATAAAATCGAAACTCTTTTGCGTTAAATGGAGCTTCAGTTTGGTGATAGAATGTGAAAAAATTTCGATTACTTTCTATAGAATCAGATTAATGATAAAATTATCCTAGTTAATTGAAAAGCTGTCCAAACAGAGTCTTAAAAATGAATATTAACATAATATTAAGTAAATTGAAATATTAAGAGTTTTTATAATTGTTTTTATGTATTTGTCTTTATTTTCTTGGTTGAATTACTTTGATGTGTGTGTTTGGTTCTACGAAAGTTACATTTTAAATTTTTTAATACATTCAGTTTCATAACGTGATTAAACTGTTTATTTTCTAGTAACTGTGGCATCTAATTAAGTCCGTGCAGTAGGAAGTCTTATAGGTAAGTATGTTTATTTTCATCAAGGCTTTGAAAAGTTATTAAATTAAAAATATAATTTTTCTATGTATACGCAATAAAAATATTTATATTACATTATATAAAAAGAAAACGTCAATGCAAAAATATGGCAAAATGACATGGAATTATGTTAATTACAAAAAAATAATTATTCAAATTGAGGCAAATAGAGGGTGCGGCGTGGTAAATTCTTTTGTGAAAATGCAATAAACACGCTACATGTTTCATTCGACTTTTTTGTTATTTTTCGCCTACCACACAGCATTAGAATTTAGAACTTGCACAGTTTTAAAGACAATGTCTGTTAAATGTCACCCTCCATTATCAATACATTGTTGTAGTCGATTTCGAAAACTTTGAGCGACTTTTTCAAGCATATCAACAATTTCTGCTCGGATGATGTTGTTTCGTGGGTCTCCCAGGGTCTTGAAGCGATATTTGAAAACGAGAAGTTTAAATAAGCCCACTGTAGGTAATTAGGAGGGATAAATCAGGTTAGCACGCAGACCAGTATACGTCCTCTCGTAGTGAGATGAGTCATTGGAATGAGGGTGCTCTTAAAACACCATTGAAACTCTGGAGGTGTGAGGTGTGGCCCCATCTTGTTGTAGCTACACGTTATAAAGATCCCTTTCTTGGAGAGCGGGTGAAAAAAATTGATGGATCATTGTCACATACCAGTCTGAATTGACAAACGAACTCGTTCCACATTTTAAATGTTCTAAGAGTCATCAAATGTTCTTTCTTTGGAGACAGTCCCCGTTGTTCGGAATGCATCCATCCACATTAAAACACATTTCTGATCCGGGGGAATAAGAATTCGTGGGGGTATATCAAAGTGATGACGAAAGGCACATTGCATTGCAACCACCGACCGACGCTCCAGAAATAAGCTTCCCTGGCAAAAGCACCCTGATGCTTCAATTACAACAAGTTTGAGACTGAGATGGGCAGAAACACAAATATCTCACCCCAACTCTACACTGAACCCCTCTCTAGGAACACCACAGCAACATGTTCAAAAAATGAAGTTTCCGCGCTCCACACACACTATATATATATATATATATATATATATACCGTTAACCACCCTCTTCTCAAGGTATTTCAGGATGTTGTATGAATATATATCTTATATATATATAAATGACTGATACCTAAAAGTCCTAGCATGAAATAACTCTCAACTCTTGAGTTAAGGCACAGGTCATGGACTTTCTAATATTGAAGTACAATTGTGTTATAAGCTCCCGTAACTCCTCCTCCAAAGAAGATTTCCGCAAAACTAATTTTAAGTCGATCTCTACTGTACAAAATAAATATGTCTGCCAAATTTCAAGTTAAATCTTATAGTTCAAAAAACGTAAATTTGTTACCAATAAGCCCCGTGCCCTCTTTGAGATTTGATTTCTGCAAGGCCCATTCTTAGCTGATTTTAATTCAACAAAAGAAACATGAACACCTAATTTCATTACTGTAGGTCTAATAGTGCGAAAACGGGATTATTTTTTTATCAATACTTCGCAGTAATTTCCCGCTCCCACTTCTAGAGGAATCATTTCTTTCAAAATCCCTTCTTAACGGATCTTTATTCTACATGAGAGAAACATGCTTAAAAAATTAATGTCTGTAGATCTAATAGCTCAAAAATTGGAGTATTTATCTATTACGCTAATTGATCCCTCCGAAATTCGACCCCTTTCAGGGGTCGAATTTCACAAAGCTCCTTTTGTAGCTCCATCAAAGAAACATGCCTACTAAATTTCAAGTCTGTAAGTCTGATAGTTCAAAAACAGAAATATTTATCCATCATTTCTCTTAACCCTACACAACGCATCTTGGTATCGATTTTCACTATATCCGTTGTTAGCGGAGCTCTACTCCATGAAAGCAACATGCCAGCCGAATTTCAAGTTTGAAGGTCAAACAATTGTGGAGATATCATGGCGAGTGTTTGAGTGAGTTGACTTTTCTCCTTCATATGTATATATATATGAAGTAAAACCTTTTTTAAATCGCTTAGATACATTTGGGCAATTTTAAAAGTAGCTTCTCCAACTTTATTATTGGTTTTTACAATTTTTGAAAGTAACTCACTTTGATTTCCATATACTTTTAATCCTTGAGAAATTAATTTTTTTATTTCCTCAATATTTTTTTCGGGAATTTTTAATGATGAACTTCAAAATGTAAGTGATGTTCTGCAAATAACCATTCCAGAACAAAGATTGCGCAACGGCCTTCTTCGCCGTGCATTAGTCAACCATAAACAACATTTCAAGTATTTGCAGCTTTCATTGTCTTTAAATTTCTGCTATTTCATTGATAACATTTGGTGAGCAAATATTAATTTATTTTACATTTAAACGAAAACAGAAATTTTGATTTTTCAAGATCTCACCCACAGACAGGTATAAAAAACACTAATCTGTCAAGCTGAAATCGTACTTATGTCTTATATCCTAAACAAATTTCGTCAAATTAAAAGACATCACCAAATGCTACGATATACTGTCAGTATAACGGAAACAGTCCCCGCACACATTCAAACATATTAACATTGATGGTTTCTTTTTTATTTCCATTGGTGCATTGGGTAAATCATGCTCCTCCAGTGGATCCCGGCCCATGTTGACATTGAAGGAACAAGATGGCGATTTCCTTGGCAATGAAGCCAGAACACTTGAATCTATAACTTGCTCTACTACGGTCTTTGATGCCAACGCAGTCGCAAAACAAAAGCTCTGCTGAAACCCACGAAAAGAATTCTCGCTGCCAGAACTAAATTATAGCTGAGAAATTACATCAACAATAACCAGACTAAAGACAAACCATTTTAGGGGCACAAAGATTTGCCCGATGGTTCCAGATCATATATGGAATGCAGGCACTGTCCAGGCACGCAACTGGATTCCAAATACCTTTTTTAGCTGTCCTTCCATTGTTGGTGCCTTTTTAAAATAGCCAATGACTACAGCATCGACATCCTATACTCGGATCGTGCCATGGATGTTGCCACGCAGTGATTCATGCATTTGGCAATGTTTGACTATAGCTCTATTTTGTTATATACACCTTTGCACTTTGTCATACACGACTACAACAACAATGATGATGACAGTATATGGCAGCATTTCTGAATCGTCTTTGTCTTTTCACATGGCGAATTTGGGCCAATGGTATTATACGTAAGTACTGCCCAAAGAAACGCACTTTGTTTATTTGCTAAGAGGCATGATCTGTCATTTTTTAATCAATAATTTTAACTAGAACTGAGTGAAAAATTTATTATAAACTAAAATTCATGCTCATTAAAAAGTAATTTTTTAAATTTATTTCTGCTGTTATATTAAATTTTTTGTAGTCGTAGGAAAATGTTTTGGCGTGCTATATATTGTACACGTGCCATGTAATTGCTATCAGTTTTAGAGTAAATTTACATTTCGTGCTGGTTTTAACAAATGCATAGATCTCGAGGAAAACTATTTTTATAAATTTATTTCTGACTTTAGTGCAGCGTTTCTCACAGGGTGGAGCATCCCCCTTGGGAGCATGATTATCATAGTGGGTGGTGCAATCATATTGAAAAATAAAAGATTATTTTAAAAAAAAATTACTGAAATAAGCAAAACAAAATGCATTCTGACAGAATAAAAAATAAAATACACATTTACACTGATAAAATATATTTACAAGTAAATGTATCAGTACAATTCAATGTATTATTATATTAAATAAATAAGTAAAAAATGAGTTTAATGTAATCATTAAACTTGTTTTTAACTTATATTGGAAGAACTTATTATTTACAAAATTTAATACTTATCTGATAATTATATTTATAATTAAGGTCGCATTGTAGCTTTAATGTGAAAGTACATAATTATTTCATTCAATGCATTGTTATCACATGGAGGGGGATGAAAATTAAGATTGAAATAGGGTCGAAAATATTGCAATTTGAGAAGCACTGTTTTAGTGTTTAATTTCAATCTAATATGCATTTCAATCAAAATTATACTTTATTTTCAAATAGTGTATAGATATTTCATTTGATTCCTATTGAAAACTGCAGCAACTTTGCATAAATCTAAATTATATAAAAACAATAACAAAACTTATTAAATTAAAAAAAACTATTGAAAGTCCACAATAAAAAATAAACTTATTTTTAAAAAATGGAATAGAATGAAATAAGCTCTATCGTACTAAATACTTCTTTATGAAAGTTTAACATTAAAAAAACACGTCCCCTTTTGGCATTTAGGCTTAATCAGTTATGCGTTTCATGTATACATATATTTTCTTCCTCTAAGTCCAAGGATGGGTAGCTTTCCAGAATCTAATGAACAATTCAACATAAAATGCAGAGAAAGGGTCCCAGTAGTCATTATGTGAAATGATGTTGTCATTATAGAGTTGGTAATTGAGTTGCTTTCATGTAATGGGCGTGCAAATTGTTTTGTTCAGAAATCATAATTACGGTTTCTATTTGTATAAGGATTAGCTTAAGGAATTGTGTTTTAGCAGCTATATTAAGTAAAAATAATTACCCTTAAGTGACAGATAAAATTGTAGAGATATCATTTAAAGCAGAAATTTAAAAGGTTATACGTTTTTCTGAGCTTTTATCTAAATTGATTCTATTTAAAGCAATTTATTAAAATAGAAACCTTATTATTATATATATATTTCCATTTACTATTTATAAGCGTGACATTTTTACATATTTATTATTTTACTAAATTAAAAAATAATATTAAATTTAAAAGTTTTCCTAAATTTTAATTGAAAAAAAGTATTAGAGTTTTAAGTTTAATCTTAAATATAAATTTATTAAATCTAATCATCACTATAAAAAATTAAATGTATTTTATAAATCTGATTTATAAAGAAAAAAATCAATTTGAAATAGAAAAATGACGAAAATTAAATTGACTAAATGATTAGCATTGAATTTTACATTGTAATCATAGAAGACCATTTGTAAAGAATACGCCTATACATAATTCTGTATTAAATTTGAATACTTTATATTTTTTGAGCAATTTACTTAATAAAAACTTTAAATAACACTGAGAGCTACTTTTATTGTAAGAAACTCATGTGGGAATGAATAAAATGCGATTTTTCAGCTTTAGTTAAACATGTCAGTAAATACTGAAAAAAAATGTACCGGTATATTCTTAATATATCAATAAATACTTTTGAAGGATTCATTTTATTTTATAGCAGAATTTCTGATCTTTTAATTTCATATATTACTAAGTACACTCATGCCCATAAATTAAGGATAACGAAGTTCAGGCAAAGAAAGAGACATAAGCAAAACAAATTTGACTTATTTGTAAAGTCTATTTATTAAACAAAAGGTAAAGAGCAAAAAAGATGCTATATGTTTGAAATAATTAATAAAAATTGCGATTTTTCTCCCTGGAGCAAATTTTAAAAAAACAACCTTTTACCAAAAAAAAGATAACATGTATCTTATGATGGTTAACACGGAGTATGTCTCCCGGACGATGCAATACAAGCCTTACAACGCCTACGCATAATGAGTAACAAATTATCAATCTGATCTTGTGAATATTACACCACTCATCAAGCAATGCACTCCGAAGTTCCAGTAGACAGGTGGGAGGGTTGACGGACTGCAATTCGTCGGCCAAGCATATCCCACACATGCTCTATTGGATTCAAGTCCGGTGAGTATGCTGGCCAATCCATACGGGTGATATCCTCCGATTGAAGGCATTCGTCTACAATGTTTGCACGGTGAGGACGGGCGTTGTCATCCATAAACAGAAATTCAGCCCACAGCGCCCCGAAACAAACGTACATGTTCCAGAATGACATTCTGATAGATGTGGCCTGTCAACGTTACACTCTGAAATGCAGGTCAGTCTGGAACCAAGAATAATTCCTCCCAAACGAGCCATCCTGCACCACCGTAACGGTGTCGTTCAATAATGTTCTCCTTGAAACTGTCGTACCGGTAGCTGAAGAGAGCTGACGAGATAGGTCTAATGCTGTGCTCCGTCTGTTTCTTTTGGCAGTAACTTCCAAAAACCGGTCCTCATTCGGCGTTGTAACTCGGGGGCGACCTGTGCTGTAACATCTACTCACATTACCATCATCTTGGAATCATTGCCAAAACCTGGAGATGACACTCTGGGCGATTCCAA
>BMAO01005244.1:0-38846 GCA_019973975.1 Trichonephila clavata
AATCTTTTGGTGGTTTTCAAGACTTCATGATTTCTGTATGGAAATTGCCAAACTTTGCACAAATTCAATGTAAAAGTGTTGTTTAGTTTTGTCCATCTACAAAGCTAAAACTCGGGTATGCCATTTATACATCATCACTTATTGAGGTCAGTTTGCGACTGACAGTTTCATCAGATATGAAAATTTTATATTAGTATTGGCTTATACGTTTATGCGTTGTTTGCATTTGAGGTCGAATATTTTTTAAACACGCATCATATTTTTGCAGAATTTAAGTCATGCAAAAGACTATGTGAAGAGCCTTATAATTTTCATTCATGGTCACTTGACAAAATCACTACCTGGGCTAATCTTTAATTCTCCATATGTCCATATGTAAATCTAGAGAACATAAATGATTATTCGCTCAACAAACTTTGGTGCCAATTTATTTTTAAATCGTTTTGTTACAGTTGGCAGCAGTCCTAATAACCTCTCGTTAGTCGTTAATGACATCGAGCTTCAAACCATAACCCTTCTACAACTAAGTTGTTATTCAGCGATGAGACTATTGAAATTCAGAGTTTTCTTCCTTGAATATAATTCGGAAGAAGGATTAAACTTATTTTTTTATTTTGAATGGAATATACATGTTTATTACAATCTTAAATGATTAAAGAGAAACTTAAAATAAGTTGAAAAAAGGAAAACTTGAAAGGGTATGTAACAAAAAGTATAATATTGAATGCATATAAGAATAGAAGTTTTTAGAGAGTATATATGTATGGCAAGAGTATAAGTGTAAAAGGTACAATTACAAATAGCTTCTAGGGGTTCTACTTAAATACACATTAGCAACTATGAAAAATTGAGCTAAAGTATTAAATTTAATGTAGCGAGTATTTCATCTTGGCTATATATATATAATACGACTACTGTGGGATAAATAAGTGAATAAGGTAATAAATTATCTTGCTACAATGAATAAAATAATTAAAAGAATCAGAAAATAATCCTCTTTGATAAATAAACCCAAATTAATAAAAGTCATTTTTCGTATGATATGATTTTCGAACTGTATTCTTAACTACATTTGAATAATTCCATAATCTAAAATCCTGGCACTCCCTGTATACGAAAAAAGTTATTATAAAGAGTTATTTAAAATTTCAGAATCAAGTTAAGGCATTTGTGGAATGTATGGTAAAATATTAGGTTAACAAAACTCGCTATTTAAAGTACAAGTAGTCTTAAAATTGATTATATGCTAGAAAAGCATCTAATTGATTAGAACTAAATTGTCTTGGATCATAGTAAGATTTTCCAAGTTTTTAAATAATCAAATAATGACTTTAAAAATTTTAGCAGACAGTTTAAACAATATAAGGAAGGAAGTGTTTATTTTACTCATCTCCATTATTTTACTCTTAATGAAATGCAATAAGTAATCACTCTGTCTTATGGTAAAATTTATCTTTATTCAATAACTAATAAGGAAAATAATGAATATGAAAATAAAAAGGGAATAACTAAAACGGGGTTTATTGATTTGATAGTGTATTAAAATTGCACTTGAGTGCTACTTGAGGAATATTGGAAATGGATCTTGTAAGTTTTAAATTTTAAGCTAAAGTCAAGCTAAGAGGATAATATCTGTACTGGGACACCTCCGCTCTAAGGAATGCACTTCTTTGATTATGGTGGCCGTGGCAGCTGTTGTCAAGGCATTGGATCATGGCAAGCAGCAGGAGTTCGAGCCCACACTAAAGACCGACTGCGTAGGAGCGATGCACGCCAAATCTGTCGAGAGCCCAAACGTCCCCTCCTGTTGCGTAGGTCTAGCGATAGTGACAGCTCAGGTGTCGTCTCGTCACTTGACCATGGTTCAAAATTAGGAGGTCCTTCGCTAAAAGCCCTAGTGTAGCTGAACAGTGCGACGTTAATATTCATTCACTCACTCACTCTTCGATTATGTTCATTATTCTACCAATCCGTCCCCACAATTAAAAACGAATTTGATACATAAGAAAATCTAAAATGTATAAAATTTTCCATGAACAAAATTAAAATACTTTTGCAAGAAAAATAGGCTCACTGTTGAATTTTTAGAGTTGTGATTTTTTTAAAAACTGAGATTATAACAAATATTCTATCTTTAATCTCAGTTGATCAAACAATTGTATTAAGTAAGCATTTTAAACATTCACTTGTTTTGTGGTAATCGGGCCACCTCAACCATCAGTGTACGAGAGTTAGAATTAAAGATTAGCCATAGTCAAAACAAACACAATTTATTTACAAGGCTCAAAATCCTAACAAACATAAACAAAAACCAAAATTAGGAAATGCACCTTAAACTAATTAAAGGGTGCAAGAACGACGAAGACGATATAAATAAATAAAAAAACATTTAATAACTTACTTTAAGCCAACGCTAAACTGAGATTCAATTATCTAATTGACAAATCGTCAATCATAAATAGTAAGCAGTAATCTTCTGAACACTCTTTCGTTTAGCTTTCTATTACTACGTTAACTCACAGCTATCATTTAACTAACTCCTTCTCTCGAACCCGAAACCTAATACTTAAATACATAACATGATTTACAAAGACTGCGTCATCTTTTCGGGAAAAAGTTTTCAATTGAAAAATATTTAAGGAAAGGTTTCCCCAAGAGGATTGTTAAGAGGTACGCGGATAGACCCGTTACAGCAATTCCAGCTACATCAGTCGTGTTGCCATCACAAATTTCATAGCGAGATAAGAATGGTTGGATCTGTCAAGAGCACTGTGGGAAGTAATGGAATCTAGACAACGGAAAGCTCAGTTCGACCTCTAAGTCCTCACGTGGCTTGACTCCAGCTAAAAATTACCAATAATTTTCGTGTATCTATAGATTAATATTTCCCGTAATATGAACCAAGGAGACAACCTTTCAGAAGTATGGGTTTTCTCTTATTGATATATAAATTCCTTTTAATATATAGAGAGTAGTATTTTGATATCGTTGTTTTAAAGTAAGTGAAATTCTGAGAAACTTTCATCAAACTAATAGGTAATTGTTGTAAGTAGCAGAAATAAGTATTTTATCTGATTTAGATGAAAAGCATTTGAGTAAGTTGTTGACATAAACTTTTCGGTGTAGTTAGGTTTCCGTTAGCAACCGCTTCTCCCGTGTAATAAGAATGCAAATAAGTTTTAACTTACCTGGGCATTATATTTATAACGAATGTTCTTAAGACCATTGCGGTTTGTATAAAATCTATAGTACAAATATCCCAATTTTACTCGTTTTTGCGGAGAAGGCTAGCATTTCAGCGAAAACATTAAAACTTATTTGTATACTACTAAATATATAGTAAATAAATTCTAAGCATGATTTTTAAAAAAAATCTGTCATTTGATGTTATGAGAGTGTGGTAACTTAAGTGTGCTATTCTAAAAGAATCTCTCAAATGCTACAAAGAAAAATCAGTTATAGAAAACAGTATCATTAAATCATTTATATTCAATCATTTGTTCCTAAATAAGTTATATTAGGGGTAAATGGAAAAGCATTAGCTGTTCTGATCAAACTCAAAGGAAAGAATCGAGGATAGCTAATAAAGCCTTAGGAAGACAGATTGTTAAATTAATGAATTAGTAATTTATGGCCAATGAGTTACAGTTATATATTTTCGATTATTGACTTACAAAAGGGATGATGCACACTAAATCTATACGGGCTCAAAGCCGTCTTTTTGGTGCGGCAGGGAAAAAGAAAATGGAGTTCAAGGTCAAGTCGGGGCCTTGGTAGCCTAGTGATCATAGTCACGAACTCGTGGCCGGTGTGTCATAAGTTCAAACCTAGTCCCACTGAAGATCCGCTATTTAGAGAGACTGATGCACGCGAAACCTGTAATAACCTTCACGTTGGGCTGGTGTAGAAATTAGGAAAGTGGGATGCCTGCTGAGATGTCGTTCTCGTCACTTGACGGTGGTTCAAAACTAAGCGGATCGTCACCAATAGTGCACATTACTAAAACACTCACAGACTGCATATCAAGTCATCATCACTGGATTACGATAGTGAATTGCCGCCATATTATTTCTAATGCAAAGTGAATACAGGTAAACTATTGATTATTGAACGAACAATAACGAACTCAAAACAAAAAATTTTGAAGAACAAAAAAATTGGAACTAAATGTTTACTTTCTATTACATTTACAAAAGATAAAGACTGGTGTAGCCTAGTGGTCAAGGTCACGGACTCACGGCTGGCATGTCATAAGTCTAGTGCCGCTGAAATCTGCCGTGTAGCTTCCCGTTAAATCTGTCGAGGCTCAAACGTCCTCTCGTTAGTGTGGTGTGGAAGTTAGGAGAGGGTGATGCCAACTAAGTTGTCGTCCTCGTTGCTTGATCATGGCTCAAATTTGCGAGGTTTCTCGCCAATAGCCTTCATGAAGCTTTATAGTGCGACGTTAATATAACTCTCACAATCTCACTTTTTTTACATGCATTTCTCTCTTGAAGAGTTTGTCTGCTGTTATCTTTAAAAATGCCATCAATAATGAGTAGCGAAATAGCTAATAATAACAGAGGTAATCATTTATTGCTCAGCTTTTCTTAACATTTTATTAATTTAATCCCGCGATATCACTTTTATAGATCTGAACAATACAGTAAAGCTTTTTAACCTCCCCACTCTAATTCTATATTTTTTTTACACTGATTAACAACTTGAGCTCGATAATCTCGAGGCAAACAATTTTCGTCTTCAAAAATCGCCTAACCTATTATTCAACCCGTCTTTCATCACTCTGGTGACTAAAGGTTTATCCGCTATCTGTCATGCCCTTATTACCTTGAGTGAAGTGGGAATTGCTGAGAACAACACAATTATTTTTCTCCCGTGCCGTAACAGCTGAAAGGGTTGAGAAATCTCTTTCTTCCACTAAGTGAAATTCGTTTAAAGGTGCGGTTCTGACAAACAACTTTTTCCATTGATCTGTTCAAAAAAAAAATCGAGCACTCCGTCTCAGTAGAAAGGAAAAGATAAAGACTTGCGAAAGGACCAGACAGATTTCGTTTCGCAACAGATCGCTGGTCGATGATCTTGGATCCTTGAGTTGGAAATAATCCGGCGTAATTAGACTTACGAAAACGGTTTTTGCAACCTTTTCGTGAACATGTGATTATTTCGAACGGTTAAATTTGGATGGTTGTGAACTTTCCGATCACGCAACTATTACTATTTCAACTATTTAATGCTTCATTGAACAGGCTTAAAATCCAATAACTATATGATGCAATTTTGTAATTGTTTTTAAAAAACTGACTCTTGCCATGTATCGATAGGATTAAGTCTAGAATGGAACACTTTTTGAAAACTTTTAACTTCTTTTTAGATGGGAAGAGGGGTCCTTTTTTTTTAATTCCCTTGAAAATTTCTCATAATTCCTGAATAAAAAATTAGTATATCTCTTGATACTAAGAATAATTCGTAGAATTCAATTTTTGTTTTGCAAAATAAAATTATTGTGATGAACCACTTAACGCTGAGTGAGTGTGCACTATAAAGCAAGAGCTATTGGCGACGGACCTCATTATTTTGAACCACGGTCAAATGGCGAGGATGACATCTGAGCTGGAACACCCTTTACCCCGAACTGCCACAGCACACCAACGGAAGGATTTTGAGCTTCAACAAATTTAAAGTTCATCAGCCTATCTACATGGCAGATCTTCAGTGACATCAGGGTAGAATTGTGATACGGCGATCACGTATTCGTGACCATAACACTGGGCTACCACAGCCACCCACTTGATGCAGAAACTTTAAAAGATGAAGATGACACCAGAGCTAGTTATTCCCTTTCCTAACTTTCCACTCAATGTCCGAGAAGCTCTTGGGGTCCCATTTGAGTTTGAAGTCTCACAAGTGGCGCATGCAAGTGGCGGGGTACACGGATCCGGAACTTCCCATTGCCCTTCGGTTTTTTTTTTTTCAATTGATTATAATTTTATGTATACAGGATGGTTCGCTACCACACCAACAAACTTGCAGGGCGTGTTGGGGGTACAAAGACGACTAGGAATCACACAAGAATGCGGGATTGCAAATGCCGCAGTTACGAGCTAGAGTACAAAAATGCAGCGAAAAAGAACAGAAACAGCAACACATTAATAGGACAAAAACATTTTATTGAAAGGTTGTGCTACAACAGGTGTTCGAAATTACGACCAGAAGTCGCCTGGCAAATCTGACAGCGAAGCTGCATAGAATTCCTGACGTGCTGGAAGATTCCTGCAGGCAGTCTTGCGGTAGATGGTGCTGGACGGAAGGTTTCAAAAGCTCTGATCCTGCTGAAAGTCATCATTTGATATTCTTTTTCCGAGGTAGTTGGAAGAATTCGTATTTAAACGAGGAAGTGGTCGTCATGCTGATTGTGTATGGAGATGCGGATTGCAACGGGCAGTTTAACCAGGATCGTTACTCGAATAGGCATGTTCTACATCTAACGACCTTTGTAAATGTGAACAGAATTAATGTGAATACGTGAGACTGTCTCTTTAATGAGTTAACTGGTTCTCTTTGGCGTACTGGGTACCCGTTCCTTCATTTGTATATCTCATCACTCGAATATCTGTAGCTGCCGAGAAACTACGTGATAAGCCAAGTATCTTCTAAGGCGTTAGGAATTCCTGCAATGCCAATATCAGGCCTGCCAGACGACTTCTGGTTGTAATTTCGAACATCCGTCGTAGTACAACCTTTCAATAAAAAAAATTTTTGTCCCATTAATGCGTGGCTGCTTCTGTTCTTTTTCCTTGCTTCTTTACACCATAGCTCGCAACTGTAGCATTTGCAACCCCACATTCTTGTGTGATTCCGAATCCCCCCCCCTACTAACCGTACAAGTTTGTTGGTCTGGTAGCGAATCACCCTGTACACATAAGATTGTAAACAATTGAGGGGAAAAAAGAGTTAAAGAGATGCGAGATGCACATTATATCTGATAAGGCTCAAGAACCTCCGTTGGTCTAATGTGGAAGTTTAGAGAGCAGAGTGCCAGTTTATATGTCGTTTTGGTTATTTGACCATGACTCAGTATTACGAAGGCCGTCACCAATAGCTCTCGAGTTGCTTCTTAGTGCGATGGTTATAAACAATCAGTCATTCAATGCTACTTGAGGACTTTGATGTTTAACGAGTAGCAGTCCCAATAATTCTACATGACGTTAGTTTGGAAGAGTGAGGATTTGAACCTGCGACTCAATTTGAATAATACTTCAAGTACAGGGTGGCCATAATTAAACTGCAAGTGTTCAAGAGGTCCTGGGGAGAGGAAACCACTGGGAATATTCCGGTGAAATTTGGTATGTACACGTTTCAGAACATGCGCAAGTCAAATATGCAAAGAAAAAAATCGCCATTTTCACGCGATAGATGGCGCTGTGCCGTGTTTCAATGCTTATCGACGGCATATATGCGAATTTTAAGACCATCGAACTGTATAAAAACAAGACCACATTGAGTAATGGTCAATCATGACTCTGAATAAGAAGGAACGCGTATTGTTAGTGAAGTAACTCTATCAGAATGATTGCAATTATTCAGCTACTCTGAAAGACTACCGGCGTATAAAACGATTAAGAGGTCCAATGAGTGCGTGTCAATGGAATGAAAAATATGATTTCTAAATTTGAAGAAACAGGAGAATATTGGGCATTATTCCAGGCACAAGATGGCGGCGTCCCGTAAAACCTGACGGAACCCCGGGTAGCAATTGCGGTACTATTGCAGGTAACAATTGCGCCGCTACTGCAGGTAGCAATTGCGCCGTTTTTGCAGGTAGCAATTGCGCCGTTTTTGCAGGTAGCAATTGCGCCGTTTTTGCAGGTAGCAATTGCGCCGTTATTGCAGGTAGCAATTGCGCCGTTATTTCAGGTAGCAATTACACCGCTATTGCTACCCGTATTCTCGTAGTGGCAACAGTGGCGCAACAAATTAATGACGATTTTGCCTCTTAGAATGTCATTATGCTCTGTCTATCAGTTTTGGAAGTTCTATATATCACCGGTGAGCTTTGAAATACGGTACAGCGCCATCTATCGGGTGAAAATGGTGATTTTTTTTCTTTGCATATTTGACTTGCGCATGTTCTGAAACGTGTAGATACCAAATTTCACTGGAATATTCCCAGTGGTTTTCCTTCCAGCACCCCTTGGACACTTGCAGTTTAATTATGGCCACCCTGTGTGTACAAAGAAGTCGCTATCCTACCATTGTGAAAAATAGCATAGCTGATGTGTGATACCTCTAACTATGCCTCGAAGTACTCACGCGTCACGGAATAAAAGTATAATGAATGAGGAACTAATATGCCTTTGATATCTAACTATGGAAAGAAATTATAGTTAATCCTAAATTTTGTATATAATATTATTACAAAACTTATATTTTAGTGAAGCATTGATGAAAGATAAATTATTAATATTAATTTGAAATTTGAATCGTATGAAATCCTCATCGATACATAATTCCAGTCTTCTCATCATCATTTCTCGGATATATCTATTTAATAACACGTCATTCTCTCGTCTAAGTGAACTACAGCAAGCTTGGCGATACTCTATTTCCAGAATAATTACACCACTAACTGCTAGTTATCTTTGTAACAATCTCTATAGCAAGATTTTCTCTATAACCCGCTCCAATGGACCCTCAAATAGAATAGATATCCTCAGATATTCCTTGGCATGAAATATTCAGTCATCATTTAAGTACCCCCGATGCAAGTGAACTGTCGACAAGGCCATGTTTGCATGGAACCATATGACCTCTAACACAATCGTCGATTTAGAGGGAGAAGCGCTATATGTGCATAAACCTTCGGCATTATGCGATTCATCGTATATGCATGAGCAGTGCCAGGTGTGGTTAAGTTGCTCTGACGAGACGTTCGCATTCGCTTAGACAAAGGCTTGTAATGTGCGTGTCTTATCTGGTCTCATTAAAATGCGAGCTTTCCATCCGTCATAAGGACGTGCGTAATGTGACACAAATGATAGTTTTAGAACAAGCGTAGTCAAGTAATGCAAAACTTAGAGATCATCGGCCTTCATTAATACAATGGCAATCAACAAGGATTAAACACAGAAATGAGCTGATGCGCCACACAATATTTATTTTTCCTTCTCTAGACGATATCGTGCAGAATTCATTAGATAGTCGGATATATGAGATGGATGTAAAAGTCAGATCGTTAAGTAAATTCATAAATTGGTTTTAAAGAGTAATTTTCTTAAATAAATGTCGATATGAAAAGAATGTAAATGAATTTTAGAAGAATTAATATTCACAGGTAGGAGTTCGGTTGATAATGCCGAATTTGAAAGTTTAATCCAGATGAAAAAATCGCACTTGTTAGAAATTTTGATATTTCATATTCGATTTCGACATATCTTTTTATAATAATGAATAATGCTTTTATCATTAAATAATTCATCTAAATTTCAATGAGAGAATATTTATTATATCGCATTATTAAACAACACTGGGGCTATTGGCGACGGACTCCATCATTTTGAACCATAATCAAGTGACGAGGATGACACCTAGCTGGCACCTCCTTTCTAAGCTTCCACTCCACGCTAACAGGAGGACTTTGAGACTCGATAGATTTTACATGCATCAGCCACACGGCGGATATTCAGTAGTAGTAGGGCTTGAACTCATAACTCACCAGCTACGAGTCCGGGACCATGACCCTAAGGCTACCAAGGACTCTTGGATTCCAGAATATTTGCGAAATATGGGAGCAAAATAAATTAAACAGAATTATTTTATGTGTATCAATTATTTTTCTACAAAAAAGGTTTAAATTAAAGGAAATTTTAAAATGATTCTAAAAAGGTAAATTCTAGCTTTTTGTGATTAAGAATCATTCTTATTTATTAGAAAACGAAAATAAGGAAGGTTTATGTATATTGCTCTTTGTACTTAAGAAAAATTTGGAAGGCATAAGAGATTTTTGAAGGAGACAAACATAATCAAAAAAAATTCATTGCTTCATGCTTATATTTTAAATTATTTATTTTTAACTTTTAAAAATAAATATTCAAATCGAACAATAAATATAAAAACCGTTTTTTTTTTCTTTAAAAAAATTTTTAGCGAGGGTTTGATTTTTTTTCAATTTTGTTTTCGAATTTTATTTTATCCCTTTCAAAAACTAATCTGCTACCGAAAAAACACTTATAATTTGTTCAAAGGTTATTCATAACCCAGCTCTCCTTTCAACCAAAACGTAGGTAGCTGCTAAAATTCTGAAGGGGGAAAAAAGAATTCCTTTGTATTAAAGTACAGATATATTTCTTTGGTGTTATATTGTAAAATCGATGATTAATAGAAAATGCTAGTTAATCAAGCATGTTTCTCTTATTTTTTGTCTCATTTATTATTAATTAAAATCCAATAAATTATTCATGTATCTCATGAGTTAGACAAGTGATAGTCAAAGGGTTGGAGTATCATATATATTATACGTGCACAAAAAGAAACTCCTGTTTCTTCTATCTTTAACTTTCCTAGCTGTAAAATAATGCTCGTTTCCTTAAAAGAAAGCTCTTTTTACACCACCAAGAAACACACTCACCTTTCCTCTTGTATATTACTCATTTCTTTATCAAACAGAAACTTCATTAATATTAATTTCCATAGACTAAATTATACGCTAACACAAAATGAAACCGTATATGAATGAAATCGAGATTAAGGGAAAGATTTTTTCTATGTTCTCCAGCACACTGTTTCTCTGTATCACAGCATCCTCCATTGGCACAGCCATAATCTAAAATAAAGTACTTCAATTTCTTCAGGGGAAAAAACAATCCTTTTCTTTTATAAAGTAAAACAAGTAAAACATTCGAAGCGTTATTCGAGTATTTTTCAATCATTATCAAAAATAAATAAATCTCTCGGTAGCCCTTAAAAAACTGGTACGTATACTAAGTCCTTCCTAACCTTCTATAATTAAATTATTACAAATTATATTCAACAGAAAGTATCATGGAGACCTCAATCTCAACAAGTCTAAGTATCAGTCTTACAAATTATAAGATTTCGAATGTAAGATAGTAATGTTTCTGCAATTATTAATTTAGATTATTAAAAATTTTTGCCTGTTTATTTACAACGCTACACATAGTCACTATGCTTTAGAATTAAAGCCTCACAAACGTATGACGAAATCTGCTCTTAAGTAGGCCACTCACTATTCACATTGTGACAATATCAGAATTTTCAGCCATTTTCACGCGATATTTTTTTTAAATTACGTAACTTTAATTCACTACACTGCTTGGTTAAAATTCCGTTACTCTATGAACCAGTATGGCGCAAGTAAAATGGTTATTCATTTTTAAGAAAAATCTTCGCACGGAATAACTGTAAAGTATATTTTTGCTTGAGATAATGCGAACCATTTCATCATCCTCTATGACGAATCCCACTTAAATTTTCAAAAAATTGTTATAATACCGCATTTAATGCAGCAATCCGATTTTAAAATATAGGCCTGGAGGTCCTATATATTAAAATTGGAGACCGTGCTATGAAAAATCTCTCAAAGATCAGTGGGGGTAGGAAAAAGAATAGTTTGCTCTTTGTTAATATTATATTACCTAATATACAAAAGAAAAAATTGGCGCTCTTTTCAACTTGATCTAAGAAAACGATAATATTTTCCAGGCGATTAAAGACTAATTTACTGAATATTCTTTAAACTGTTATTCGAGATTTGCTTTATTTATATTTGTTGATATTACATTTGCAAGATAAATCGTATAGATTCTGAGGTTTTAACATCAATCATGCTTACTCAAGAAGGGCTTATGATTAACCTTTTGATAAAAAAAATTGTCAAATAACAAAAAAGCCATTTTTGGCAAATACTAGTTTAATGAGAATTATATAGTAGAGGTTATTACATATTAAAACTAACTGGTTTTATGAATCTCCATGAGAGTGTGATGTGAAGGTTTGTTTTTTATGTATCGTCCTATTAGAAGCTGCAATGTAGTTGCTACTTAGCTATCATCCTCGTCACTTGATCAAAATTTAGAATTGTGAAATTATTTATGTTGATGTAGTGTGACTGAGGCATTTTAATTTAAAATAAATCAAAGAAAGATAATCAAGTAGATAGGGTCTAAACGACGGCTATTGAAAGTCACCCACGAAATTTGTGATGGACGTTCTCTCACGTCCATCGGTGTTTGGGAATTAGAATAAAGATCAGCCATAATCAGAACAAATCTATTTTATTGTTCTATAAATCAATTTAAATGATCCAGGGTAGGAAATGCACCTTTAATTAAGTATAGGAGCAAAAGCTAGGTAGAAGAGATATTCAATATTTAATTATGAATCAAATCACTTTCTCTTGGAACGTTTTGATAATACACGTTCTAGATAATTATAATTCCATTCTCAGCTATTCGACTTATAGTCAATATTAATCTATTCCAACTTATTGATTAAATTATTCAACAATTAAAAGTCGAGCAGCTCTCGACTAGCTCACAGCTACTTTCCGCTAATCGCTAACTTCTAAATCCTAACCACTAACTACTCGTACCTAAAAGTTAATGCTTAAATATCATCCTCATTTGCATAAACTGTGTCTTCTTCGAGAGATAGTTTTCAATAGAACAATATCTAGAAGAAATAGTTTTTCCCAAGAGGATCAGTAGAAGTCTCGCGGTGAGTGAGTGAATGAATGAATATTGACATCGCACTATTAAGCTACACGAGGGCTCTTGGCGACGAACCTCGAAATTTTGAACCATGGTGAAGTGACGCGGACGACACCTGAACTGGCACCCCCTCTCCTAACTACCACACCAACGAGAGGACGTTTGAGCTCTCGACATATTTAACTTGCATCGCTCCCCTACACGGCGGGTCTTCACTGGTACTGGGCTCGAACTTATGACACGCCAGCTATGATTTGATACCTTGACCACTTGGCTACCGCGGCCACCTAGAAGGCTCGCGGATAGACCCGTTATAAGCTAAAAGGGGGGGGGGGATCATGTACGTCATAGTCACATAATAAATGCAACCACGTGATTTCGACCAATCAGTTCAAATGCTTCGATATTGTTAATTTTTGCTTTTTACAGAAACTTTTTTATAAAAAGTAAATTGTTTTCAAGCATGGCGCACATAGGTAAACAAAACGCACTTGATTTAAAAGTACATATACAGTATAATATTCTTTTTTGAAAACCTTTTGAAGAATCTTAAAATTTAAACATCTTAACCCAATTATCAAATCTGAAATTTTATCCAAATTCTACAAAGAGAACAACTAGCACAAGATTAATATCACTTTTAAATTCAATAGACAATACGTGATCCAATTTATCATGTGACCCTTTTGAAGTTAGCTCATTGTCACAGTGAATCAAGCTAGATAATTTTTTGAAAACTCATTATCTTAATTTCCCATTGCATCGTAATCCCTCCCGAAACCTAAAATTTGGTTACTTCTACTTTAGAGAAACGATAAAAATACAAACCATCTCAAAACTGATCGGTGAGGAAATTTTTTTTTACTTGCAAGGGAAATGTAATACAAACACGTTTTTTTTTTTTTAATTCTTCTAAAAATTTCATTTCAATTGCCTTTAAATTATTTTTAAAATTATCCAAAAACCATTCAAAACGGTCCAAAATATTAGCTCTATAATTGTTTATAATGTGGAGTTATTATACTTAATTAAGTTAGAGCTAATTAAGTAATGAAAAAAACTTAATAGGCATTTAATTTTACAAAAATAGAAATTTATATTTAAATTTGTGTAATCGCTTTTGTCAATTTAAATCATTCGGAAGTAATTTGATTAGAATAGGAAAGTCTTATTTAAAGTATCCGACTACCCTAAAATTGTGAATTTCACCAAAAACTAACAAATTTTTTTATGATTTTATTTTATTGGTCATCTTATTAGCTTTATAAAAATATCAAAATTATTATTTTTCGTTCACTACAAGTGTTTTAGTAAAAGCAGATGCCATTACTCTTTAAGCAAGATGTCATACTTTAAAATGTGTTTTAGTCAAAATGCGCTTTTTTTCTCTTTTTTTGAAAATGCTCAAACAAAGCCAGCGATTGCTTAAAAAAATTTTTTTTTAATAATTAAATGAAACTGTTTGTGTATGTTCTGTATGACAGTAGAAGTAATTTAACCTTTATATTTATCAATCACTGTTTTATTACAAAATTTACAGTCCCTTATGCTAATATAATTACTGTTTTTTTAAGTAATTTCATACAAGAACTAAAATAAAGTGCTCTAATTTTTGTAAGAATTAAAATATCTCTTATCCTGAAGGTCATTTCAAAAATGAATATCATAGCAACACATCAGAGTTGAAAAATTGAAAATTTGTTCATAAACTTTTGGTACACAATGGGTCCATTTTAGGTTTTTTTTTTGTCTATTTTTACCCATTTTTTCTGATTTTAGTAATAATAATTTATTTTTCTTTTCTTAATCTTGGCATATTTTTCTTAAAATTTACCAAACAAATCTAAAAACCAAAAAAAAAAAAAAAAAAAAAAAAATCCCCATATCTCCATTTTTTTTAAGAAAAAGTTATCGCAAGTAATCGGATACTTTAAATCGTATAGAGAATATTCTGTATATTAAATCATATAGAGAGAATTTTCTCCATGTTTCTTTTAATATTGAATATCTTTTTACTTATTGTCTTTTATACAACAGAAAAGGATTACTCTGTAAAAACTAGTTTCTCTTTTTAGTAAAACGTCTTCCAGTGATTACAGATTGACAAATCATCGAGGAAAATATTGATCACGATTTCAATTTCTTAAAATGTTTCAGAAAAGTATCATTAGTATAAAAACCACGTTTAAGTATACTACAGAACGCTGAGCTAACAATACAATGTGTCAGATACAGTAGCATACTTTGTATAATCATTTCTTCTATCTAAGCGGAATAAAAATTGTCAGAAATCTGTTACAATCACTCAAGCAGTAAAATTGTAGCTGAAGTGACAAATATTCTAGCACTGAATCAAAACTGGATGGCGCCTAGAATATTTTTATTTTGTTAAACTGAATGCGAAAATGATTTACAAATTCTATGATTCACATTTCTATTTTTCAGATGCTGATGTCGTTGATCCTATCATTTAAAAAAAAATGTTTTTCTTTCCTCAAAAAGCTGTGATTTATTCCTATTTTTTATTTAGCATGAAGTTTAAAAATATGAAAACTTTTAAATAATTATTTTAATTACTTCTTAAAAGCTTACTTCTCGTTGTATGTTTACTTTCATTTGAATAAATATTTATTTAAATGGAAAGATGTATTTCTAAATAATGGAACAACGCTAAATCAAATCCCAAGAACAACAACCTTTATTTCTAGCGAATAAATATAGATTTAATTTTAATTCAATATTTCCAAAATGAAACGGGATTTATTTTTTATGCTCGTATTAAAAAAATTGTTAAATTTATTTTTATATAAATAGATGCCGTTTTGTGCAATTGATTACGAAAATATGTGTTTAAAATGAGTGGCAGAAAACCTTTAGACACATCACAATGGAAAAAGATTAAATTGTTAGAAATATATAAAAAGTACAGTTTATATTATCTATGTTTCTATAATTAATATTTTATGAGCTAGTATTACATATTCTATAACAATCAGAGCCTTTTTTATCATCACTGGATGTACAAAAAATATACATTATATTTACGGATAAATGTTTCTTTCCTAAGATTATTTTTTTAAAAATTAGATTTCAAAATTAAAATGGTTATTTAACAACATAAATGCTTTTTGTTTTATTTTCGTAAAACGTGCTACAACTGCATTCATTTTCATCTCCAAAATAAAAAGCACGTTATTCCACATTTAAATTTTTAAGTGATAGAGAATCATAATCAATACAATTAACAAACTCATAAATACATCATAATCTGCCGGTGATTATATAACTATTTTATTGGAAATTAATAATTCTTTTTTTTATGTATAACGCAAGCTGTAAATGGATTGTGAAAGGAGCTATTGCAATTCGAGTGCTTTAATAATATGTTGCATTTAAATGATAAAAAACTATTTGAGGTTTCAAAAAAAAAATGTCTTCCTAACATATAGCTTACAAATATTGTACAAGGAAGGGATTATTACCTTCACACGAGTACCATCCTTTCAATAAAAAAGGGAATAGCTTGCAATCCAAACATCCACTTTTTTCACATTCTTATTTCTGTATCAAACACGGCACAAAAAGTCAGTCCACCGTGTGCTCCAGTTCAATACTCATTTCATTGACTTAAATGTGTGAATAAGACGCTTGTGTCATTGTGAGCATTGATGAGTTTACCGCAAGGGAAAGATGCTGGCTTTGGACTAATGCACGCTTTGGATTCACCCTCTAGCTTCTCACGGGATAGGGTTGCCGGTCTCTGAGCCACTTCACATCGCCAATTTTATTCGCCATGGATGGTAAAAATCTGCCATTGAGTAAGAGTCAATCCCTTTCACAAGAGGGTCTCAGTGACATACTACAGTCGCCAATTATCCAAAATATGGCTCAGATCAACTGCTTTGAAATGGCGTCTTGTGGCATAATTTAATAAAGTGTATGAGCTCTCAATATATATTTATATATTGATAAAACCAGCTGTAATCAAAGGAAATGCATTAACATCAATAAAATCTCTCTTTTGAATTAATATTTACCTTGAAAAAGATACAAAACATATAAAATGCTCTTCAAAATATCTGATTATTATTTGTTTTTATTACATGTATATAACAGCTTGCAGAGAATTTTCAAATACTAAGAATTGCTTATATGCATTTTTCCCCCTTTAATAGGGAAAAAAGTCAAACACACAATAAAAATTTACTACTCTATATATGTATAAGAACATTATTTCTAGAAGTTTCTAGTTTCACTAGATTAAATCTAATTTTTCAGTAAAATAATGTGTACCATTTCACTATTCTAAATTACTTTTTATTTAGTTGATACACATTACTAAAAATTCATTACATTTTAGTTGATATTACCAAAGTAATATTAAAAAGTGCTGCAACGTAAAATAAATTTGCGTGAAGTATCTGAGCAATATTCTATGCAAAAACCTTGCAGAAAAGAGGTTTCATATTCACCTAGAGCAGGAATGGCGAACCAATGGCACGCGTGCCATTGATGGCATGCGACGTAATATTTTGGGCACGCCACCGAACAAAACGGTTTACATTTTAGTTCAAAATACTTCCTTAACTGATTCGTCAAGCAAGGAATTTTCAGCGAGATTTTCTCAGTTCAAAGAATTATAGGAAACGCTTAAGTTTATTATGTACCCCGATGTGACTTCATTTGGTAAACTGAACTTGTCCCAATTCGATTGACTGGAAATTGAAGAATTTGAAATGCAACTGATTGAATTCCAGTCTAGTTCAATATGGTTTCAAACACTTATTGAAGAAAGAAAAAAGTTTGAATTGAATGAAACAAAAAGAACAATAAGTAATATAAGTAAAAATGTGAGTAACGAAATTTTGGAAGCATGGAATTCAATTCCACTCACATTTAACTGTTTGAAAAAGCTAGTTCACACACACTTATGCTACTTTAACCATATTTTCATTAAACTGTGCCTGCGAGTCATTATTTTCAGAGATGAATAACATTAAAGACTCACTTAGAAACCGTTTGGAAGTTGACTCCAACTCAGCATGCATTCTGGTAGGTCCACCCCTTACAATCCTGATACATGTTATTTGTCATCTAATCTGCAAAAAAAGTCACACTAGTGTTATTTTAATTTGAATTACACGTATATAACAAAAACATTTAATACTTTAAAATGCAAAGTGTATTTTTTCGTAGTAAATAGTTTTGAGTTGTTGCAGAATCTGGAAACCACATGCTGGGATATACCATCAGAAGTCATATTACTGCTTCCACTGGAAATTTCCTTGTCTTCAATTTCCCGTACTCTTAATCGTAATTCATCATCAATGCGTTGTCTTTGTTTCAAAAGTTTTAGAAATAATCGTAAGCTGTCAAAAAATAATGTAACACAGAGTAGTGTTTGAAGTAGTCTCTTTTCATATTTCTTAATTTGTGTAAAATAAATTCGAGAGAAATTGAATAAGTGTGTAGATAATAAAGAAAAGCATTTTTTATTTTTGGCAGGTTTATCAACATTCCATTCGGTAATATTTAAAAAAATCAGCGAGAATGAGTTTGTATTTTTTTTTTTTGTACACCTATATGTATTACAAATATTTTATGGAAATATATGTATTACATATATTTTTATAAAGATACGACATCAGTATTTATTCTATCTAAAAACACTTTTATTCTTGAAATCTGAATTTAACCTCAATTATTGTGCTCAAAATGATATTTACAATTATAGATCTCTAATCTAGATTTTCATATTCAATCGATTTTTATAAAATGTAACCTACAGAATTTATATTAAAAAAAATTACATTTCTACATCACTTTTATACTTACATGATAATTTTAGTGATTTGCTTTCGATGTTTGAAAAAATATTTTTGAATACTTTCAATGGTTAAGAAAAAAAGCAAGTGGATAAAATTAATTTTACATTTTCACGTTCTTGGTAAAAAAAAAATTCTGCAATTTAACTAACTCAACAATCTAAATTTGAATGACTGAGTTCTTATTAATATTTTTTTTTCAAATGGGGCTGCCCATTTTGGCCCACAATTCTTTGCAGACACGGCAAGTCTCCGAAGTTTGAGAGCCATCTAGTGGCGGCTCTCGTCGCCAAATTTTTGATGCTTGAATTAATTTAATTTTAGCTCTCGCCGGATGCTAAACATTATCGTGAGTGTCAGAGTCTCAAAATGATACTCAAGGAACCTTACATATGAAAATTTATCAACTCCAGTCAGGATCGAACTTTTAACTTCGGGCTTTGGGCACGTTACCTCTAAGCCACCAAGTCAACTGTCGCACTATAAAGCAACACTAGCGCTATTGGCAACAGATCTTGCAATTTGGAACTACGGTAATGTGACGAAGACGACACCTGAACTGGCACCCTATTTATTTTTTTATTCTACATACTAATGAAGGAGGCATGTAATTAAATTGTTCGATTTCTTAAGACTTTAGGCAAATTTTTGAATTTATTCTAACAAAATTCTGCGCCAAATCAAGTGTAAAATAATTTTATTACTTTAATTTTTTTTATATTATTAACAATTTGATTCAGTTAATGCTTTCCCGAATCCATTTACAATTTTAAAAAGAAAGAAATATAGATTCTTCATTTATTTACCTCTTAATTCGGTCTAAAAATCAGGTTTAACGAGTTTAACTAATTCTTCTAGTAAATAAAATAATTTTGACAGACTATTTTCTTTTGACTATTCAGCCGTTTAAATTCTGTTTTTGAACTTTCTTTTTAAGGAATTAATGCAAATGCTCGTATTTTTTATAGTTTACTGTCAATCATTTCTCAATTAGAGATTTCACAAGAAACCTTTTTTTTTTCTTATCTTCAGTTAAATTCATTGTGACCCTATTTAAGACTATTCTTTGACATTACACAATAGGGTTTGGGGGTTTTTTTGAAAAATATTTGTGATAATTTTAATATAAACTATGTGCATATTGAAAGGGGAAAAAAACTTCACTTTTTCAGCAATTAATATTTTAATTATCGATAACAGACGTACTTAATAATAAAATAACTTTGAAATGTTAATAAAGATAGAATAACTACTAATTATTAAAATTTATTAAGTAAATCCTAAATAACTTAAGGAAAATTCTACTTTTAATGAGAAAATAAATCATGCTACAATTTCAATAATTACTGCACTACATTGATCACTAGAAATGTTTCTTCAGTTTCTAGAAATAAGATTGAAGGAAATTTTTCTTATATTAATTTTTGTATTATTTTTATATATAACTAATGAAATTTTGCATCAATATGACCAGAGATGTGCATATATTATACAAGATTTATACAAGAGGTTTTGAGTTTAAATTTCAAAAAAATTTTCACAATTTAGCATGGGAAATTTTTTTTTGAAATCTCCATTTGAAGTAGCTTAGAAGCTCTTAACGTATTTGAGAGAAAAATATTATTTTTAATAAACATAGTAAGTTATACTGTATTATCGAGAGAGCCCAGACAATAAGACAAAAACACTCAACTTTTTAGTATAATATGCTTGACTATATATATATATATATATATAAAATCATGAAGTAGAAGCAAAAAAAAAAAAAGGATTATCTGAATAACAATGAAACATTGATTCTAGAGTTTTGTGACTGTTATATTGACTATTTCATCATTCTCAAAAGTTTCATCTTGAAACTTGTGATGCTTGTCGGTTCCTGCTTCCCTCTGATCCCCCTTATCTACCCTCGGACCCGGCTAGATGTGAGGGAAGAACTGAATAATCAGTAGACATGATTCACTCTAATTATTTTATTGTCACCAAAATATCAAGCAAGCACAATAATAATCCAATTAAGAAATTTGATCAGTTTGTAGAGCGCGAAGGTGAGACCCGTTAGCCTGGGGATAATATGACGGATCCTCAACTGATTCCACGATAACTTATACAAGCTAAATATAAACTACGCCGCGCACTAATAAGCTAAACTTCTATTTAAACAAGGATCACTATACCTGTACTTTTATGAAGTTGAGTCCTCCAGTTGAGGCCTTGAATGCAACCCTTATCCGGATTTAATCACCGTCGAGTGATCCTCTATTAGAATTCTTCAATTGATAAACTCAGAATTGCAATCGATCCTCCTCTCACCAACTAACTCCCTAAACTCAGAATACAGAATTTATATAACATACTTAATTTGCATAATTACGTTTCCTTCCTTCGGTGAAAGTTGTTTGGTAATATTATTGTCCCAGAAAAGTTCCCAAGAGGTTAGTCATAGACGCGTATAGATCCGTCACAAACTTACAAAAAAAATAAACCCTATTTATAGGGTTTAACTTGGCAATTATGGGGACTAAGGTAATATGGGCTCATTTAAGTAAATACCCATATTACAAGTAGTGTTTTCGAGTTGTGTGTGGTGCATTTGCACTGCAGCATTGGTAAAGCTCAAGTGTCATGGTGACTGCGTGATTTGTTTGTGTTATTGTGTGGTTCAAACAAAAGTGCAAACGGAAAATTTCTTATGCAATTATAACTACCTGATATTTCAAATTGGAATTAAGATCTAATTCTCAAAATTAATTAATTTAAATGAAGCCTATAAATGACGGTAATGCTATGTGAGCGTAGAATCAATAGGCGGGACAGAGCTGTTTCGTTCTTTCTCTCTTCGTTAGCAGTAATGACAAATGCTGAATAATGCCACTAGAGAAAATATGTCAATAAATAATGCTTTCCAACCCTACTCCCGGTCCATCCTCTCGTCCTAGACGCCATTTGAGTTCATCGTCCTTCCCCACAAATCTCTTCCTTACACAACTTAGGTCAAGTTACAGAAGAACATGGCTCATCTATTGTTACTACTGAATCCTCGCAGCCAGAAGCATCACTTTTGGTAGAGCTGATAATCCAATACTGAAAACAATCTGCGAAAATCATGGAAAACGTAAGAATGTTGCAAAATAGCTGACTAGTGCAGGTCTAGCTTCTACGAAGAAGAGAGTTGCCAACGGATGTCGTAGAGACGGCTTAGGGGCAAAACGCTGAGCAACAGCAAGTGTCAGTAAGCACAATGCATCCTGCAATGGTCCTATTTTTGGTGCTAACTATTATGAGGAAAACCAAGAACAGGAATAGGTGCAATATTGAGGCTCTTGTTAATCCTGTTAGATGAGGAATGTATCGAGAGTTAGAGGGTAACTCCTTCTATTGTAATGAGTGCAGCGTATGATACAAGTGTAAGTCCTCACTAAATATTGTTTTTCTTTAGGTTTCTAATAATGGGTGTTCATTTAATCTGTTATCTGATTTTCACCATTCAGTTGTTTTTAATTTATAGATAAAAACTTGGACATTTTTTGTGATACAGTTTGTTCAATTACAAAAATTTAATTTTACGTATCATTTGCCAAACATGTAATTTGTGTAAAGATAGATTTCTGCTTAGAATAGGTAAACGTAGGTATGAAAGTTTCTCTTATCTTTTTTATGCAACCTGTCCATATTTCCCACACAATTGTACCCATATTACCTAAAGTATTAGTCAAATATGGGCAATTGCAAAATTTGTAGCGGAGTTTCTTTATACGCATAGTAAACAGAGTTAAAAGTTTGTGTTCCTGTGTACCATTAGAAAGATCATACTCTAAAGTTTTAAATATCTTAATTTCGGGGAAATGGAAAGTGTTTTAGAGTTGTATATTTTCAATTAATGTTTGGGTGCCCATATTTTCCAAGTTTACCCTATAGCCTTTGACAAATGCAACAAACATCCTAAAAATTTATTGAATGAAAATCATATAACAAAAAATTACATTCACATCAAGGAAAATTAACAATAATAATAATAACATATGATACGCAGTTCAAATTAATTTAATATCGTATAATGTGACCTTGTGAATCAATGACCGTTCGCAATCTCTTAGGCATTGAGGCAATTACATTTTGTGTGGTATCTGGTGTAATTTCACACTATGGTTGCAACAATGCAATTTTTCAGGAAATTTTATCTCGGATAATTTATTTTTTAACTTTCCTAACGTAACCAGTGGAATTCAAATCTGACAACAGAGGATGGTAGTGTGGAATTATGCAAGTACTTTGTAGAAAATCTAGTTTTACCCAATCTTCCCTTTCTGTTTTGAATCGTTTTAGTACTGAATTATCCACCGGCTCCCATGCTGTAAGCCGTTTAACAGATGTTTGCACGTTATTTTGAAATCCCCTCAAGTACTTGAAATGATCTATCGTACCTTCAAATAAGGTTAATTTTCCAATATTAGCAACTGACATTGATCTAGAACTATTCTGCTCCACCAAATTTAACTGTAGAAATGACATGCATGAATTTCAATTTTTCTTTTCTTTTTTTTTTTTCAGCGTCACCAAATTTTATCACTTTAATCTCTTCTGAAGGCCTTATACATTCCTTAAAAGAGAAATTGCAACACCAAGAAATAATACTAGTAGTGTCATGCAAATTTTAGGAAAGATATTGGAGAGGTGGATTAAAATAACAGACAAATAAAATTATTATAAACCAATTTATTAAGTATCCAATGCATCCTGCTGGTATTCCATCAATTAATCCATTGATGGTTCTCTGAGGTAATCATTGCCAAGCCACATCTTCTGCTGTGTGCAGATCATCCTCGCTAGTAGTCCTCGGTTCCTCTCACGTTCGATGAGATCCCACAGGTGTTCGATGGGATTCAGATCTGAAGAATCTGCCGGGTGAGTGAGTAAATATTAACGTCCCACTGTTTAGCAACACGAGGGCTTTTGGCGACAGTCCGCGTAATTTTGAACCATGGTCAAGTGACGCGGACGACACCTGAGCTGGCACCCCTCTCCTAACTATCACACCACACCAACGGGAGGATGTTTGAGCTCTCGACAGATTTAACGTGCATCTCCCCTACACGGAGGGTATTTAGTGGTACTGGGATCGAACTCATGACACGCTAGCCATGATCTGATGCCTAGACCACTTGGCTACCGTGGCCACGAATAATTTTCCGGACAGGGAAGGATGCCAAATCCAGTCAGGATGTTAAGAGCTTGCCATGCGATATACTGCCTGGTATATTTTTGCTGGAATACCGTGTTGGGTGTGCCCTACAACAAGGGCAGAACAGCAGGCTCCACAACTTGTGCGACCTAGTTGCCCACTGTCAAATGGCCAGCAATGAGCACCACGACCTGTGATCAAACACTGTGCATTCCCAAGCCACAATGCCTGGTATATGACCAGTTTGACGCTTGGCGAAATGGGTTGTAACATTCTCTGGGTCAAAGCCATACCTGTCGAAGGCCGTCATTCCTCCTCAAACAGAAACGATATTCATACGTGAACAATAACTGATGCCATTCGATAGTCCAGGTACGATGACGATGACATCATGCCAGATGTCTACCCCTGTGTTGAGCGGTTGACAGTACCCCCGTTTCTGACACCCATGCACAGAACTGTACTATTGCGTATATTTTGGGTAAATACAGATCCACATTCTCTTGGAGGTAACCGGTTTTGTATGTCACGTGCCATGGAGAAAGGGTCTCCAATAGTCAACTGACGAATACCCCGGTCTGTGCTCTCTGACCTGAACCTGTGTTCACCACTTCCTCTTCGGCGTGCACGTAGACTTTCCTAAATCCATCGTGTGACACAACATTGGATAGTACTCAAGTTGTGCTCAACACGAGTTGCTATCGTGCGCAGCGACAAAACCAGTTCAAGGAGTTTTATAATACGGTCACGTTCCCTAGTCATTAACTTATGGTATTGAGCTCGTAAACGTTTCAGGGGCATTTTCTGCGTTTCTTCGAAAGTCGCAAATGCCACCCAAAACCTCAGATGATGTTTATGTGAAGGGAAAGTTGCTGTCCTTTATAGCGCTAATATGAGTACCATGAGATCAGATGAGTGCGCAAATTTTCTCAGTTGCATATCTATCTCAGCACTATCGCTCCTGAAATTTACATGACAAAACTTGCGTTATTTTTTTTTTTGATGCTGTAATTTCACTTTTGAGAAATGTGTTTGCTGTCATCAGCAAAAAAGATGATTAAAAATCAAAATCTTATACAAATATTCCTTAGCAACGCTTAAGGTGACTGCCTACATTGAAAATGTGGTTTTTCGACCACATAAGGCAATTTTTTTTATTTCAAAATCTTATAGTTTGAACATTTTTCTTTCCAAAACAGTTTTTCTTTTTCCTTAACACGAAATCAATATTAAGTTATAGTGATTTTAAAAAACGTCACTCTCTGCAAAAGGGAACCGGAAGTAGCATTTCGAAACCGGAAGTTGCAGAAAATTGCAATTTTTAACACAAATACTACAGTTTCTCTCCTTTTTTTAATATATAAAAAATATTTCCGTAATTTTTCTAGCTTTTCAGCCGTTACTTTATTATTAGTGTAGTTATTTTTTGCTAAAAATTAGCAACAAACAGTCTGTTTACATTCTTACTTGGACATCAAAATAATGTCACATTTTTGTAGAATATGTTCAAAGCAGACTAAAGTTCCAGCTGCTGCTTCTAATGCACATGTTTATTGCAATCATATGGGTTCTGTGCCAAGCATGGAGACTGTCGGAGCATATCGCATATTTGAACAATCAGAGAATTTTCGTAAATTGCAGTACACTGATTACTATGGTGATGGGGACTCCAAAGCATATGAATTCGTAAAAAGTTTGTACGCTTCTAATACAGTTAATAATTTAGAATGAATTGGTCACGAGTAGAAAAGAGTTGGGAATCATCTCTGAAAGTTAAGAAAGTTAGTGAAAGGATTGGTAGGGAAGAGAAAATTGACGGACAATTTTATCGACAAATTGCAAAATTATTACGAAATAGCAATTCGCAGTAATACAAAAAATTTAGTAAACGTACAAAGCACAGTTATATTGCTGCGTTTTATCACTGCTGTTTCAGTACTGAAAAGCCTATCTATTTCAATGCCCAACGGGAACAGATAGTTGGCGCAAATTTCAAAAAGCAAAGGCACTTGGTAAAATATTCACTGCCAAAACCCATGGACTGCCACAAAATATTATAAATATTGTGAAATCCTATTACTTAAAACTATGTGATCAAAAACTCTTAAGAAAAGTGTTTACAAGGGATGACTCAGAATGGCTATGAGAGTTTCATTTGTGTTCGTGGAATTTAGTTCCTAAGCAAAACTTTGTTGAATTCCAAATTTTGCAATTTGGGGCATATATAGCCCCAAATAGTTCTATTTAATGAAGGTGCTAGTGGCTTATTAAAAGTGATAAATAAGCTTAGGTTAAATGTTGGTAGCTATATGATACACGCGAATTAAAATTGTATGACTATCGACGGATAAATGACGCAGAAACACATTCATTACCCTTTACAAAATTAAAAAGGAAAAAAACACGAGTTCACCGAAAGAAAAAAGGGTTGCACCAGGGAGAAAAGGAAGGTGTAACATATCATCCTGTTGAATTTTAGATAATTTTGTAAAGTATGTATATATTTCAAAATTATCTGGCTTAGTTTTGGAGAAGTTCATAATGTTATTTCATGTAAAATATTTCAAATAAAAATGTCATTTTTAGAAAACAATGATTCTATTGAATGGGCAACTTTTCCGAAAAATCATAAATTAAAAAAACTACCTTTGTGTTATTAGTTATTAACCTATAAAAAATGTCAATGTTTAAATAGGTTTTTCGAGCTAATACCTTCAATAGATGGAATTTCGAAATTTCATTTTCTTTTTTTTAATTTAAAACCATGAAAAACAATTAAATATCCGACACGAAAATTTCATTTATATGTAATTTCTCTCGAAAAAAAAAAGTTAAGGGTAGGTATTTTCTTATAAATCTACCTTTTTAAAACATTAAAATAAAAAAAGGAAAAGGTTCCATAGTGTTACATTTTCGAAGTTAAGTGTGATATAATGGAAAACAGACAAAGGGTAACATTACATTTTGTACAATATGTAAGAGGTCTACCCTTACATTTATGAAACTGGCATCTTCTTTGGTTTTGTCTTTCTCCTATAACATGGTCTTTTCTATCTAAATGCACAGAGTCTAATACGTTTGATCTTGATGACATCATCTGAGGTCTTCCAATGCCTTTCTAAGAATTTGTTCCCCGTTTGAGGTACGCAACGGCGATATATCTTCGGATGTCTTTAATACTTTTTATATTTCTTCCATGGGTACACAAATTTCCACATTACCTCTGACAGATCTTTTACCGATGGAGTAGTCATTTCATCATCATCCAAATACTCTTCGTCAGTTAACTCATCCACAACAGGTGGTAAAGCAATTATATCAGACTCTATTTCCTTAGAAAACATATATTCTAACGCTTCTTCGGCGGTGTGAAACACTTTACGCCGAGACTTTCTGGAAGAAATGAATCGGTGGAAAATGATATTAGTTACCACTAACGCCCAGCGATCTATTTATAGATCAGCATGTTTAAACTTACATTTTAGTAATGAAACAGTTATTTTTCTAATATAAATAAGCCAGAATAATTAAAGAGGTATTGAAAATGTAAAACTCATGAAAGAAGTATAACTTACTTTTTTTTCTTTCTGTTGGATACAAAATCGAAAGCTGCACTTTGAATCTTCAAAATGGCGAACATCAGACGTTAGCTGCTGGACTGCTGTGAGAAAAAATGCTTCAAATCTCGTTTGGGAGTGTGGCTACATGTGTAAAGAAACCAGCCAATGACAATACGAAGTTATTAAAATATATCGTTTTCACTGAGAGTTCTCAGTGGGAGGTGATCTATAAATATATCACTGGGCAGTAACGGGTTTTAACACATACATAGTTTAAAATTCCCCCTAATTTGTATGCAATGCCTCTTCCTTTTCCTCATACACAATACACAATTTCTTCTTTAAAGTCCTCTGACTTTTTTTCCTCCTTTTTGAAGCTGACAATGAATGTCTCTGCGTAGATAATCATTTATTCATCAAGTTTTGAAAGCCCTTTCACAGCGAAACAACCTACTGGGATTTTTATATGTTCTGACACAGAAATAATCCATTTAGATCCATCGTTAAACTGTAGTACAGCTAAACATATTCCAAAGTAATGTCAAATGTTCAACAAAAATTTCATATGGAATTATGCTCCCCAAAAGGCCATTAAAAAAATTCATTGACACACACACACATTTTGGGTCTTTCCATGTAAACATATTTTGAAAAGTGATTGGTCGCATAAATCCATATATGTGGTTTTTACAGTGTTCCACACAGCTGTTGTAGGTCAGGTGTTTTACGTTTGTACGACTTTTCTTCTTCCTCGATCTTTTAGTACTTGCACCAATAATCGGATCCAGAAGGGCATTATGCATGCATAGGGGGGGGGGGTTGTCGGTAGAGCAGCAATGACTGCTGTCTGCATGTTGACATTATTTCTAATTGCAAATCAATTTTGAAGTGTATCGATCAGTTTGTCTTTCCCCTTTAAACTTATCGTAGATTTTTTTCTGTTTGCCTGCACTCATATTTAACTACAATATTTATTAACAATCCCATATGTCTCACATTAGTAAAAGCCTTTGAATCACCATCCCCATAATACGATGCATATCGAAGACCACGGTTTACTTCGGACATTTCAAAACTCCTGTAAGTACCGACAGTTTCCATATTTGATGCAGATCCTTTGTGATTCTTACACATATGAGATACTTGCATTACACTTTTTTTAGCAGGACCCAGACATTTTTTTTCAGTTTTTGTTCTTACTCAGCAATATTGACTCTGCACTTCTATGTCTAATATCTTTCCAAAATCCACGGAAATTGCCTAAACACATCCATTCAGAGCAGAGTAGCCACGCTTTTGCCACGTACCATTTAAAATAACTCCACACGCATCTAAATATGCTGGAATGGATTTCCCAGGCTTCAACATGGAACTGTTTGCAGCTTATGAAGCACCATGCATCAACTTAATTTCTTGTTATTAGAATGTACATTTTTTGATATTCATAGCATACTGAATAATTTCTTTTCAGCAGAAAATTTCCAGCTTTGCGAATAATTCTCATTCCTAAGACAAGAGGATTTATAGGATTTAAATTATTCACCTTTGATGTGGAAGTGAATCCTTTTGAGGAAAGCATTGTTTGTGTGCAATTGAAACAGATATTTGACTGAAACCATGCCTGGAGTCTTCCGTCAAGTACAGTTCTCGATTAAAACAAACAGGGCTAGAAAGAATAGCGAATATATGGCATCAACATTTCGATGTCGAAAATACTGTAACCGGAAAGAGTTTTTGAATCAAGGTTAAATAAACGCCATTACTTAATCGTTTTCTTAATTTGTCTGTAAACTAATTCATATCTAACTTTCTTTTGGGCAGTGCGGAAATGTCCAGTTAATTTTTCGTTTTTTTTTCTGACAAATTTTTCTTCCGCTTCCCTTGGTAGAAATACAAAGAATAATAATGATTTTAGGAATAATGTATGCCATTTTTTCATACGTATGGGATTGGTCAAATCCATCAAGTTGGAAGAACAGAAGACAGTAAGAGCAAAATGGTATACCACTAAATGTCTTCCAGAAATTCTCCAAGAAGAGAATTTTAAGGGACTAATGTTTCACCATGATAATGCATCTTTCCTTACAGCCGAATTAACAGTTCTTAAGTCTTTTTCTTTGGTTTGCTCAGGATATGAATATTTTTATTTTCGTGAAATTCTGACAAGACACACTTTAGAAAAGATTATTTAACAGTCGCGCACTGCCTATTGCAGCATCATATTCCATTAACTTAAGTGGATAGTTCCGGACTAAATCTCTCATTGCTTATGACTGGTAAACCAATCAAAATCTGTAGTTGATAACTATGGTTTGTTAAAAATATGTTGTTTCGTAATTCCTTATAATACTTAAAACATTCGATTGACTTTTCAGCGTAAGATATTTTTATTTCTCCCTCTCCTTTACTTAATTATCAAATACTACACGTCAACGCAAATTTCCTTCCTTCGAGGCATTTTAACAGAAACAGTTACAAAGCAAATTGCTTAATGTATACTTAAGATTCACTTTTCAATAATAATGAATAACGTTGTTTTGATTCCTTCTTAAGTAATGGTATATGCGTGTGAAACCCCGAGGCATAATCCTGCTAAAATTTACAATTTATTGATCTATAGAGGAGGAGGTTGAAATCCCCAACTCCTCCCTTATGTACAAAGGTGCGTGTGTGTTCTACAAAATATTTCAAAATTTTTATGCATTTCCAGCAGAAGAGAAGCATTCTTCTTTTATCAACTCCTCAACCTCCAATCTCAGATTCTTATTTATCAATTTTCAAGACACAAGTTTTGTTTTGCTTTATTCTTTGATTGATGAGACATGGAGCAACTAATGACAACTATCAGTTTTAAAATATTCACTCCATTAGTTTTTAATAAATATATTTCTTCTTTTTCAAGAGAACTCTAAACATTTGTTGATTAATCACATTTTTTTTCAAAAGTTCTCTAAAAATGGTGTTGCACTGCGAGTAAACCTTAAGAATATTCCACAGTTAATTTTGATAAGAGTTGTATATGCTGCAGAATAGCAGAATGTGTTCTAAATCATTTATACAGATTATTACAAATTTATTTATTATTTATTACATATTTTGTATTTAGCATTTTCTTTAAGTTAAACTTGTGTTATGTTGTAATTTTGTTAATGATCTGAGTGCTCAGAATCTCCACTCTTCTATTATCTTATCCACTTGAGTACTAAGGATGGGTGCTATGTTGCAATAGGAATTTTCATTCGCTTCTTTTTTCTTTCTAATTTTAAATATATTTTAATATGACATTAATCGAGTTTTCTTCTAGGTTAATTCAGCTGATGTATGCATAACATTCATTTACAGATCTTGCGAGTTCATCAGCCGGTTTATTCCAAACGATTTTTACGTGTCTCGGAATCCATAGTAAAATCAACTGAATATTAAAGACATATGTTGCATGCTTGATAAAAATTTTACTAAAAAGTCTGTGAATCCTTTATGGTGATTGGATAGAGCAATTTTTTTGTGCAAATAAAACAGAATAATTATCAAACCAAGTTAGCAAATTTTTGTTCGATTCTGACAGATCGTCTGATGGCCACGGTAGCCAAGTGGTCATGGTCACGAACTCGTCGACGACGTGCCAAAAGGGAAACTTAAGGGCCACTAAAGACTCTTCGTGTAGAAGCTTCAATGCATGTTAAATCTGTTGTGGCTCAAAGTCCTCCCGTTGGTGGACTTCCCGTGATTAAAATGTTGACAGTACTTAAGGTATCCGACCACTTGAGACAACCTTTTTCTTAAAAAAATGAAGATATAGGTTTTTGTTGGTTTTTGATTTATTTAGTACATTTTAATAAAAGTATGCTAAAATTAAGAAGAGAAAAATAAATTTTTATTACTAAAATGGGGAAAAAATAGGTAAAAGTTGACAAAAAAATAACATAAACACGGCCCATTCTGTACCAAAAGTTGATGAACAGTTTTTCAATTTTTCAATTCTGATGTGTTGCTGCTATTCATTTTTTAATGACCTTCAGGATAGGAGATATTTTTATTTTTACAAAAATTAGAGCACTTTATTTTTGTTATTATATGAAATTGCTTAAAAAAGCAGTGTGTATATTAACATAAGAGGCTGTAAATTTTGTAATAAAACAGTGATTGATAAATCTAAAGGTTAAAACACTTCTATTATTATACAGAACATACACAAACAAATTTCAGCTAATTATTTTCAAAACTTTTTGAGCAATCGCTGGCTTCGTTTGAGTATTTTCAAAAAAATACATTTCGAGTAAAACGCGTATGCCATCTTGCTTCAAGTAATGGCAACTGCTTTTACTAAATCACTTGTAGTTTTTTTGTTGTAGTGAACGGAAAATAATAAACTTGGTACTTTTATAAAACTAATAAGATGGCCTTTAAAAAAGTCATAAAAAAATTGTCCATTTTTAGCAAAATTCACAATTTTAGGGTAGTCGAAAGCCTTAACTATGCCAGAAGCGTGAAGATTTCACGATGGTAGTTTGGAAACATATAAATCAGTAAGTAACATCTAATATGTCAGAAGTTTTCTAATATGCCAGGAGAGAGGATTTGAGAAATTGCTCATATCTTTTCGGGTAATAATAGTAAAAAAGGCAATCTTTATTATGAAAGTCTTACAGAAGAACTTAGAAACGCGGTGTTTACTCAATCAAGTTATGAAATTTAAAAGGGAATCACAACGTAAAACCTCAACAAGAAAAATGTCACTTGACCGTGTTCAAAAATACAAGATTCGTCGTCAAAAGCCCTCGTGTTGCCTTACAGGGTGACATTAATAAACACTCACTCACTCAACATAAAAAACTATAAAACCCATTTTAATTTAATACCCTATGAGTTTAGTAGCAGAGGAGCATCTAATAATGAAGGCAAAGGAAGAAATTGGATTATTCTGTTTCTCTACACACACACATACATACGTTCCATTAATTCCTTTTAATTTGAAAGATTATTTTTTTTTACATTCTATTCCAATTTATTTTAATTCCTCGAAGGAAAGATAGAGATTTTCTACGGTTCTTTTTCCCTTTACTACTTTTTTTTATATTTATGCATTTATTACAATGGAATTGCAGATTCCTCAAGAATAAATTAATCTGATTAAATATTGATCCATTTTCACAAATACAGTTCTGGATTTTCCAAGAAACCTTTTTAGTAGTTTATGATAAATTAAATTTTCCGAGAAAAATCACTTTAGAAATGACAGATTGGAAAGACCTAGAAAAGGATTAATCATAGCAATACACTGAAAAACATCTCAGCTCAACAGTTCTCTACATGCTTTTCCCAATCTGGATATACTTGAAATGAAATTTAATATTGGTAATGTATCCTTTTACATCATAAATATTTACGCCCCATTAGAGACTCTGGATATGTTATCTTATAAAACCTCTTATATAAAAATCCCGACATGTGTGAATCTGTCGGGGAATTTTCATGTTTTGGTGATTTCTTTCTTCATCTCCCAAAGTGAGAATCTTATTACAATTCTAAGTGTAATAATGATTTTGTGGACTGGTTTTTACAAATTCTCCTTATTTTCTTTTAAATACAATTGTTCCAACATGTAGGAGTGAAGTGGGTACATCTTCCCTCATGGATTTTTCTCGACCATTTTCGCATATGCGAATAGTTATGTACCTGAAAGTTGTCTGAAATGCGATTATTGTTTGACTATTACAGCTCTCAGCATTTCATGAAAGAATCAATTAGTGATAAAACAAGCAAGATCCGTGTTAAGAAACACAGAATGCAATACTTTAAACCACATTTTAACACAATCTCTAAGAAGATTAAGATTAACACCCAGGAAAAACAATGTTAAGCAGTACGTCATGAGGGGCCATGGGTAATCTAGTGGCTAGAGCATCGGACGCCATACCGGAAGGCCTGGATTCGATGCCCGATGCCATCATATACCCTCCGAGTACACACGGAGCACGTGCTCATTAAATTTGTGGGTCCGAATGGTGTCGCCATCTATCGTGAGCAAAATCGTACTGTCACCGTCATGGGCTCAAAGCTTAGGCTAACGACAGGCGTATCTCTAGCCCGTTGCCATGATGAATTTCGTGGGCCTCGGTCTGACTACTTCAGACAGGTGGCATAAGCAACAACAACAACATGTCATGAGTTTGAGCCAAGCGCCACTGAAGACCCACCGTGTAGAAGGGCTCACGCATGTTAAATCCTCATGCCTCAAGTGCCCTCCCTTTGGCGTAATGCGGTACTTAGGAAAAGGAAGGGGCAGCTCAGGTGTTGTCTTCGTCACCTGACTGCGATTCAAAATTATGAGGTCCGTCATCAATAACCTTCATGTCGCTTTATAGAGAAAACGTTATAATAAAACTCTCTCTATATAATCGATTCTAAGATGGAGAAAGGAGGAAATTAATCTTGATGTTAAAAGCGATATGTGAATGGCCTTTTATATACATATTTAAGTTGATTTTACAGGGAAAAAACCACATTATCGATTCCTACATTTTTTTACGCCTGAATTCTTTCAAATAAGATAGAGCGGATGTATGTCAACTGAAAAGATTACTCGGTAAGGTTTATCACAAGCAGTGTACTTTCTTCAATTCTTTATACCATCTGTATGCATGATCTTTTTTAAACCTTGAAAGCCAGGAGTGTGTTAATTGTTCAATATTGGGTGTCCTGTGTGTGTGAAATTCAACGCCAAGCGGCCATAGGGTGAAAGGGAACGTCGTATTATTTCTGGGAAACAAAAATTTGCATTATCACTTGATTAAGAAATGACTAGCATATTTGTGAAAACTGACTCTCTCTATTACATCACTAGAGAGAGGTACTGTGACCACAAATTTCACACAATTTCAGCAATTCCTTTGGCGGGGTTCGGTTACATTTTCGATTGGTTAAAAAAAGAAGTTAAATGTGAACACTTCGAACATTTAATTCATTACTGTATTACAAAAATGTTTTCCGCTTTATTTAAAATTGTTTGCTTAGTTTGAATTACACACTTAAGATTGAGATTTTTTCATTGAAGTCATTTTGTTTAAAAATGACAAATGGAAATTTCATGGTTAGAAAAGTAGCAAGTGTTGTGCCATTTTGGATTTAAACTAAGTGAGTCATCTTTTGAAATAACTTGCCTAAGTTTGTACGAAATATTTTTCTTTTTATGGAGAGTCAAAGTTAGGTGACATCGTTTTCTCAAACTCGATTCAAACAAAGTAAGTAAACTTTAACTAAACTAGCGAAGTGTTTTGCTCCTCTTGAAATTGTGCAATTTGTGATCACAGTAGCTGAAGGGGTCAATTTTCTCCATTATCAAAAATATGCTGGTCAACACTTAACCAAGTAATATGGAAATATTTTTCATTTTTTCTCATAACTGATATGACTCCTCCTTTCACCCCGTACCGGCTTGACCTTGAGTTATGAACACTGTATATATAGGTTTGAAGTTGCCCGTTATCCAGAGGCGTAGCTACCGCCGTATCAACCGTATCAATGATACGGGGCTCCCAAACTACAGGGGCCATGGACATGTGTAAGTAGAAAGTCCGAAAATACTATCAATGGTCCTATTGAGTACATTTTTCCATTTATAAAATCGTCTGTCACTGGCATTTAAAATTTTTCCATGTGAATTCTACACCTCGGTTCCCACAATTAGAAACCTTTAAAAGCTGGTATCATTTCACTCAAAATAATGCGAAGGCAAAGAGTGGTATAGACATGGAAAGGTTTCTAAAAAATGCTCGTCAGAAAGATCTTTTGAAGTAAAATACAGATAACATTTAGAATGAGAAAAATCTATTCTAAATTTTATTTGCTTACAAATGACAACTTTCCTTTGTCTGTTGATTGGTTGACTGTATATAAATGCAAGCACTTAGAAGATACGAGAAGGCTTGACCTTTAATCGGAAGCTTGTCCAGAGGTGGCGCAATGAAAAAGAAAAACAGATTTTATTATCTATGGTTCTTTTTTATTTCTAAAACTTCTAAAAACCCATACGTGCATTCTTGGCCAGCAAATGTTAGAAATCTGTTCCCCCATCTGAGAAAAGATTGCACCATGAGCGTCAGAAGTTCTTTGTCACGCTCCCAGTTGCAAGGAAGCTGCTTCGTATAACAATTCCCCTGTGGTGTGCAATTCTTTGTCCATAATACGCTTTCCATGAGTAATCATTCTTACATTCTCACGATATAGATGGTTTTAAAGTTTTTTTTCATTTCACTCTGTTAAATCCATTGATTACGTTGCGATTCTTTGCGCGGTGAACTATTGCAAATATGAGCGGAAATTGGAGATCATCTAACGTAGTTGAACTTTTAAACGTTAAATTAAGAAAAATAAAGAAAATTTTCCAAAGAAATTTCCAAAAATTGCATTTTTATTCCTACAGTCAACAAGTCTGGTTTATTTGGATTATAAAGGTAAGATTTTTTTTTTCTTATACTATATAATAGAGTTCATATTACATCCAACTTTATTTTACACGGTTGATAAATTACATGAAATTTTTTTTAAACTATGCAAAATAGATAATATGTTTGTAGAATAAAAAAAGAGTTACACGGTACACGTTCTATTAAGTCATGGTATTAGAAAATTAAGAACGTAGTTGAAAAATGCCATGCATCTATATCGAATTTTAAATTTATTCATGTTTCAGTAAATTAAAATAAAACGAGGAATGCATACAGCCTCAACACATAGGACAATAAATTAATTATATTTTAAATAACTAGCTAACCCGGCCACGCGTTGTTGTGGCTTTATTTTAATACGTTCTTTCAATATTATTCTAAGCTATTCAATGCCGTCAAATTATTATTCGTTTACAATTTCGGAGAGTTGAAGTTAAGGATAATGATTTTAATTTTGCATTTTATTCATCTCCTATTTGAGTATAGTATAATGCATGAATTACTGACAAAGTTGTTAAGTAACAACATATGAAGATTTAATTTTATAAATGTGGTAAATAACGTTGATTTTTTGCAATTTTTAAAACTATTTTTATCATTTTAAAGTATAACAAATAATTTTATTTAACTAATCGCTAATCGGTGCACAATGTTTTTCGGTAACCCGTATTTTGCTAACTCAAATAGATTCAAAGGTTTCCGCACACGTGAGCATGTAACATCCAGTTTCCCATTCGAGAAACATGGATTTTCTAAGTCCAAGTATCAAATGAATATTGTTCGGGTTTCAGATTCATTTATGGTCATCGCGAAAGCCAAACAAATCGGGAATTGAAGCCTTTTGAATTATATTAGAGATTCTGAAAGGGGGTGGGTATCAGTGGAATACGTGGCAACACATTCTGTAGTAGCAGAACCGAATTTTCGTTTAAACTTTACAATCAAAATGTTTGCTTCAAGAAGTTCCCGGTATAATTCTTTTGATGATCAAACGTGCACCGTTGCACTATTTAGGTGAATTTAAGTTACGCAGCTAATAACCAGGGAACCAACCGAAGATTACGTGATGACTTTCCTGATATATCTAGACAATTCAAAAACTCAGTAGGAAAATTTACGATTTTGTTTTCATCAACAATGGTGTCGATTGGTTAAAAGGCGTTGGATCAACTGGCAACACCCCTGTGTCTGGAAGCTTATTTCATCACAATATCAACATTTCTTCTGATTAAGTAACAGGATTACAGAGGCAAAAATTATCTAGATAATTATACAGTATATCCGGAAAGACACTCTCAATCAGTTCATTTTTGCCTTAAGAACATTACAGAAATCGTCTGGTTATTTCATGCATTATGAATTGGGATGAAGTTCTACTTCACCGTTTCCAATATTCAGTAGTTGGTTATGAAATAGTTGCTCAAATTGATCATCTTGCAAATGTAATCGTGTGTTTATGGTCAGTCGAAGTGTTTTCACGTTTCGCCATAAAAACGATTGTTTTAAACAGGCGTTAATCTCGTGAGCAAAAAGTAGAGCGTGTAATGGCTGTTAATGTCTGTCGGAAATCACCAGACAGAGTAATACAACAGCAAAACCGAATATTCTCTCGTTGCCATTTAAACCTTGCAAAGCTCTATGTAATGCTTCGAGTGAATATTTATGGGTCATGGCACACTTATCCCTGATCCTGATTGAATTCATTTGCAATACTGCAGCCAAGCCACTCCTTTTTCAATGGTACACATTGCATCTTGTATTTTATGAATGTATAATGGCAGCTGATCGGGAATGTGCAGTTTTTCCACCGTCTAACAAAGTGACAACAATGCCCGAAGAGGCAATTTCCTATTGCAATCATATTTTCACTCGATTGCACCTGAAAGTTTAGTTATTATAGGTAATGAAAATCCGGAGGTGGAATTTGAAAGCAAAGCAATTTGACCTCATTCCAGCAATATCCAGAAAATTTACGGAAGCTTTTGAAATCCGTATCCAGATTCTCGTTCCCACCCCGAGAAGCACTCGATGCCCACTTTCGACGCCCCTTCTCCTTTAAGTTCAGTCTCTGAAGGGGGACATTTTACGGTTGGCTAGCATTATCCGGCAAAGTTACGGGACTTTCTAAAATCCGATTTCATATTATTCTTGTTTCCCATCCAGAAAAACACCAGGAAAGCATTTCTCTCTCCTCGAGAGTTTAAAGGTATCCGACTGGTTGCGACAACTTTTTTTTGAAAAAATGGAGATATGGGGATTTTTTTGTGATTTTTATGTATTTATTTGGTATATTTTAAGAAAAAAATCCTAAAATTGAAAAGAGAAAAAAAAATTATTATTATTAAAATGGGAAAAAACTGGTAAAAATTTACAAAAAATTACGTAAACGGGGCCCGCTCTGTACAAAAATTTTATAAACAAATACTCAATTTTTCAGTTTTGATTTGTTACTTTGTTATTAATGTTTGAAGTGACCTTCAGGATAAGAGATATTTTAATTTTTACAAAAAATAGAGCACTTTATCTTAGTTGTTATACGAAATTTCTTAAAAAAACATTGGTTATATTCACGTAAGGGACTGTAAATTTTGTAATAATGCAGTGATTTATAAATCTGAAGATCAAAATAATTATACTATTATACAGAACATACACAAAAAATTTCAGTAAATTATTTTAGAAACGTTTTCAGCAATCCTTGTCCCCGTTTGATTTTTTTCAAAAAAACACATTTCGTGTAAAACACATTTTAAAGTTTGAAACACTTTTTTCTAAATATTAATACTTACCTACAGGTTTAAAATTCCCCAGATTTATACGTAACGCCTTCCTTTTTCTCAGATAATGCACAGTTCCATTTTTTAAGTCCTCTAAGTTTTTTTCTCTTGTTTTTTGTAGTTGGCAATGAATGTCTCTCCGAGTCGACAATTCTTTCGTCATCAATGTTTGAATAGCCCTTCACAATGAAACAACCCATTAGGATGTGTAAATGTTCCAACACGGAAATAATCCCTTTAGATCCATCATTGAACTGTAATACAGCTAAGAATGCGCCAAATTGTAATGTCAGAAGTTCAACAAAGGTTTCTTTTGGGATTATGCTCCAC